>JAGFNK010000062.1:0-164247 GCA_025769875.1 Russula earlei | reverse complement strand
AAGTCAATTGATTGAGAAACAGTTGAGATATGGCAGTTCAAAGTTTTGCACCCATGTCAGCACCTGAAAATCGACATTTCAAGAACTGAATATTATGCTCCCATATTTTAGCTGCACCTAGATACAGTATATAAGGTTCTACTGTCAAAGTTTCAAGGCAATCTGTTGAGAAGCTGTTTGAGATATAGCAGTTTTGATTTTGCACTTGAAATGACATCCAAAAATGGCAAGTGCAAGGTCACGTGAAAACGACAGTAAATAGATCAATCAGGGGCATTTCTCAGTCCTCTTTGCATGCACATGATCAACATCATTCACCTGCAATCTGCATGCAACTTATGTGGGCAATCACAACAACTGAGAATTGTACTCTGTCTAGTACCTCATGCATGCACACAAGTTGGCACCCATTGGAACAGCTTATTACAAATCTTAAACTATGAGTTTACCACACCTGTAACATGGCATTTAGAGAGTAGGACTCAGCTCCCTCTGAGTTGGTGTGTGGTCAGTGATGTGATCACCCCAGCTGGAATCAAACTCTGCCCTCTGCCATGACAGCAGGTGTGATTGATGCAGGCATGACCCCCAGCCAAAATATTACTTGAGAATCACTCAATGGACTGCCAAATTTTTCTTTGCTAGAATGACATTAATGGTACTGAATAGTATAACTACAAAGTTTTGAATGGAGTTGTTTGAGCAGATACAGAGAAAAAATGAAATCACTGAGATGGTAGTGAACTGCTGACCGACAGTACTACATGGCTCGCGATCGTTCCAATCTCCTCCACACCAGTTCCAACATCTTCCTCCGCGCATTTTTTCTTGTCCTTTCCCTCGCCGTCTTCTCTCTCGTATTCCAGTCTTTCACTATCGTCTCACTATATGTCGGCGGGTGTGTTGAATATGGTGGTGGAGGGCTTCGCAGCAGGTTTACATTTCCCGCCACTTGATTTGAGTCCGATGATGACAGCCCTGCCCCTTGGCGGTTCCTATTGGATCCGGAATTCGTATCTCTGCAAGGTAAAGTCAAGTTTAGGAGAGAAAGAGATTGAGATCGGCATACTCTGCAAGAAGTGCGAACGATGGAGCGATGCCAACGGCCAGACAGAATATGGCAAAGACAGAGATGCGCATTGTCAGTTGTGATTGAGCGTATGGGTTTTTTAAAATGTCATCCGAGTGGCCGAAGTATGAACAAGAAAGCAGCATAGAAACTTTGAAAATATTGTCGGTAACCTGTACCTGTAAGTGAAGTGGGGGCACAGCCGAAGGATTGTTGTAACTGCAGGCGTTGGCTTTATACTGTTGCGAGACCACCTCCGTTCTGTCCACTGATTATCAGATCAGGATGCGCAGGGCTATGAACTCGAATCAGGATGGCATCAAACTTGATCATTAGCGGTCTTCGCCAGTTCGAACTGTCACCGCCCTGTGCGATGCCTCACTCGTTGAGCGTGGGAATAGTTTATTAATAAGGCCTACTAAATTGACTCCACAATGATGTCAAGGAGGAAGCAAACAGGTATGCTATTTTTTACTAGATCTACTGTGACTTCCTAGAGTCAACGTCGGTATCAGAACTCGATCTGCAAGGAGGTCTGTACCCAGCAGCCCAGTAGTCAGACCATTGTCGATCTGCTCTGACAGCGCAGATTCTTCATGTTTTCTATGTGATGTGATGGAGATCGACACGCACCACTGCAAATATGATAGTGCATCGTTCACTCATGTTGTATGGCCATCGCTACTTGATAAATTCATTGTTCTTTTAGTCCTGCTCTACTCCAAGTCACATGTAGAACAGACTAGAGCCCGCGTCCCTGTCTTTGTGTCGAACTGACACAGTGCTAATGGAATTGACACTTGCAGTGCGAGTACACCCTCAAATTGGCACAGCCAACTGTAGTTGCACCGAATATCGGGGCGCGTCGTTGATGTTGAGACTAACATAAATCGAGGTGGGCAGTCGCGATGCTGTGACAGAGTCGCTGCATTTTGCTTCACAAATGAACACCACCACCTCGCACTTCCGAAGCGGAGATTTGCTTGCTCTTGCTCTTGAGGCTGAACTAGTCTCTTCACCGAGTTGCATATTTTTGTTGTAGGGGAAGGACACGTGTGATTGGGGTGGAACTGAAGCCCCCTGAGTCTACCAAACAGCGACAAAGCAACTTCTTCGGCTTGCCACCATGAGACACAAGGAACGACAAGTTGACAAGGAAACAGCTGGAAAGCTCGAGGTAATAATGGTGCCAATTCCCTAAGTTTCCGGCTCTCAACGTCCTAGGACTTTCACAAATTTGTGGACGCTGATGCCGAGGAGGTGATATTCCGCATCTTTCCCAGCAAGGTACATCATCGGCTTTTCATCTCCGACTTACCTTTGTCTAATTTTCCGTTCTCCCATTTCTAGGTCATGTAAGGTCATACTACACCTTCGCGGTCCTGTTGTTGATATGGATCTTTCAGAGAGCTTCAAAAGCTTATCAAGTCAACCTCATCACCGTCGTCACCTTTCCATCAGTCACATGCGTCAGCGTCAACAGACGTGATAGTTCATCCACCGCCCAATGGCCCCAACTCAAACGGGGAGCCAGACAAGAAGAAGCGGAAGCGGGAAGCTGGAGAGGCGAATGACCGTGTTATGAGTGACACGCAGCATGCCCGGTACCCTAACGTTTTTCACGCGAACGAGCACCTTGTCTCGGTGCACGAGACGCTGAAGAAGGAGTGTGAGCAGCTAGTTGAACTCACGGTCCGTTCTACATCTCTTGTTTTGGTACAAGTTCTTACCTTGATATCCTCCAGGACAAAGTTAAGCTGTGGATAAATTTGACGATGCCCAAGTGCGTTCTAGCCCCATTATGATTTTGGCCCTACATTCCTGACATGACGCTTTCATCCAGAATCGAGGAGTACGTGTGTCCCATTCCGAGATTCTGATTACTCACAATGTCGTCCGGCAGTGGCGACAATTTTGGTACGTCGGCATATTTGTCTTGCGGGTGGCCAACCTCGGCTCACGATGTTTGCTAAAGGCGTGCAAATCCAGGAAGGTGGAAAATATTTGTACATTTCTGACCGCACTACGATATTGACGAGTCCCCACAGAAGTCTTAAATGAACTACACCGCTCTCAGGAGAGCGGTTATACTATGCGGGACAGTGTCCGACAACACCTTTTGAACAGGGCCAAGATCTGCTCTAAAATCATCAAATATCCCCATCTAGAGGATTATGCCGTATGGGTTCGGTTCTGTGTCAGTGATCAATCATGGCTCATGCGATTGTAGTTGGCGTTGCAAGAGCACGACGATAAACAACTGTACATTGCAAGACAGAACCTCTCCGACTTGCGCAACGTCTATGCTATCATGACCGACATATTGCACAAAAATATCATCAAGGTGATACTGGTCCCTCTTAAACCTTTAGCCATCTGGCAACCGCAACTAAGACTTTATTTGTAGCTCCGTTCACCCAAGGGTAACAATGGCGTTGGCCTATATTGACCGTTTTTCATGGCACCGCTTCTTGTCGTATCGTACTTTTACTCGGCAGCAGCTCGCTATCTAATCACAGGCACTCCCAATAAGCTGGTTATCATACCGAGATCGTTTTAAATATATTAAACCCGTCTCGTGCTGTGCTGATAATTGTCCCCGGTATTTGGGGATGCCAATGAACCTCTTTTATCTCTTTTTGTCCTTGATGGACGAATAGCAGCTGAGGCGGAACGTCTTGACCATTCTCAGGAGTGTCGTCCATTGCACCAGTCTCATCGTCGTCCTGCTCAACAGCGAGATCCCAAAGTGTCACTTGGTCGTCTGCTCCAGATGCAGCGAAGATCGAATCCTCCGTAGGGTGCCATTCGACGGATGTGATGGGTGCTCGGTGCCATGTGAAGGATGCGACGGGTGTGGGGTCAGGAACAGCGGATCTGGTCAAGCTATGTCGTTAAATGGGGTCACGGCTATCAACGTCCCACCACTCACCCGCGCATCTTGACGTTTCGCAAGTCCCATACCTTGATTGTACCCTCGTCGCCACCACTGAGTAGTAGATATGCCGCACTACGGTTCCAACTGATCACATTGACGTCACTGCTATGCGCTTTCTCAATGCCGGCGACATTTTGTCTCCCTTTACTCCGCACGTCCCACACGCGCACACTTTGGTCTGCTGAACACGAGGCAAAAACAGTCGCTTCGCTCGGGCTCCACTGTATATCCTCCACGCTCGAAGTATGCGAGATAAAAGGTGTCTTCTGCGTAGTGAAGCCCGCGGACGTGCTTGTCGTCAGGAAGATTTTTGAATGAATGTCGCCAGTAAGTAGGCGCAGCGCACCAGTGTCCGTTGCAGCCCAGTCCATGGCAAAGCCCTCTGCGCGGCCATGGGTATCAATGCTGTGTCGAGGGGTCTCCGTACGCTCCTTGTCGACAGTTGCACCAGGGGTTTCAAGGGCATGGATGAGCGGGCGCACGTCCCAGATATGCACTTTGCCGGTCTCGGCCCAGCTCGCGACATAATATGGCTCAGCGAGCACAGGCAGTGGCTTCCCGGTAGGAAGAGGTTGGGCGCGCACACGATTTACTCCGCCAAAGTGCGGGACGGAGCGGTATTCGAGGACGGCGTCCTCGTCAAGGTTGTCGTCGTCGTCGTCGTCATCACCGTCGTCTTGATCAGATTCATCATTCTCTGGCAATGTGAGCGGTGGTGGGCGACAAAGGGCGACGGGAACGGACGGGCAGCGCACCTCCTCTGTCTTTTTGGGTCTTGTGCAGCTGCGTCATCTTGAAGACGGTCAGTCTATTGTTCTTCGCATTGTCAGCCTGAGTTCCCGCGACTATGTACGCAATTGCGGGGAAACGTTGCCGCTGATCGCCCTCGTCATCGCGAAGCACGTCGAATGAGAGGCACGGCCAATTTGCGTTCATGGTATGCCGCATGACGTATACCGACTCGTCAGCCTCCAGGACCTCGTCCTTACCAAGAGTGTGCAGGCCCGGAATGAATACATTTGGCGGCCGGGGCTTTTCGTCAGACTCCTCGATCGGAGGCACGACCTGGTCATCCACATCCATAACTGCTGCATATGGCTGTACATGGGCGCATGCGTCAGCGCGAGAGAGAGCATCACACGCACCGTCAGCGTCTTGCGGGGCGTCGTCATCCTCGATCTCATCTTCCCAGGCATCCTCGAACTCGCCCATCTCATCCTCGGAAGGCTTTTCGCGTGCCTGGCTACTGACGCCGCGGCCGAGCTTTTCCGGTCCAGGCCGCGCATCTGTCGATGGGCGTTTGGGCATGTCTTCGGAGTGGTGGTGAAGCCGAAGACGCGTGGACCCGTCGGGGGCACCGCCCGTCGGATGTGCCGTAGCTTACTGCATCATCTTCTGTCCTCCCATCATTCCACGCACACTGGTCACTGGTTACGCTATTGATGATCATCAGTGTCTTCGGTTGCACCCGCCGTCGCTGATCCAAGTGGCGTTTCTGCGGCACACAAGCCCTCCCCTTCGACGTATATATAATCCCCGCAACATCTGACACTTCCCGACACTCGGTTTCTCGAGCATTCAAACGAAGAAGTATGACGACGCTCTATATCCCTCCTGGGTGAGGCCGTTTCCCGGTACCATCTCCGTGTGACAGGCAGCTCATGTGTCTAGATTCGCCTGGGTTGGCGCCTCTCTCCTCTCTCTGGCTGGTATCTTGCAGTGGCAAACGATGCTTGTGGGAGGGGCGAGGAAAAAGGCCGGTATAGCGTACCCGCGGGGTGAGTGTGCTACGCTGGATGATCTCTGATCCTCTCGATTGACTG
This sequence comes from Russula earlei, assembly GCA_025769875.1. Lineage (NCBI taxonomy): Eukaryota > Fungi > Basidiomycota > Agaricomycetes > Russulales > Russulaceae > Russula > Russula earlei. Next base: position 158,417 of record JAGFNK010000062.1, on the reverse strand, counting down.
CATGTACGTAGCGTATGCTGAGAAAGCGGAGCAGGAAGCCTCAAAAGAGGCCCTGGTCTTCAATTGCGCACAGCGTGAGATTTGATTAATTTGATTTCCTGTTCTTTGCCACTCATCAAGGAACACACAGGAGCACACCAGAACACGCTCGAAAACGGACCTGTGATAGTCATAACGTCGGTTTGCTGTTCTCACGTCCATTCCTTTCTAACTATGTTGGTAATTAATAGGACACTCATCGGTGGCCTTCGCTATCCAATTCTTGCAGCGGCAGTGTGCGCACTTTGGTCCCTTACGCGCGTTGTCTACACAGTACGCTATAGCAGTGGAGAGCCGCGCAAGGTACTTTTTCTCCGCATTTTACCATGTAACTGAATCACAACCTAATTCAGCGGTCTCTTCCCGCTAATTTTGGCTTCCTCTTGCAAAATGGTGAGATAATTAGCCCATTCTGAAAAAAACAGAACCTTGACGAATCCGCTTTTTAGTTCAATACTTTCTGGCCGGAAAGGCGGTATTTGAGGGTATTAAAGCTGGTTTCTGATCAACCGGATGTGTTGGGTGAACCACAATTTTATTTGTCCGTTTTTTCTGCTTTCGGTAGTGCCTATGATAAATCCACTTTATCAAAGCCTACCCCAAAAATAAATCCGATCGATGGCTGAGTTCAATGGCAGTTGAGCCAAAATAAATCTAAGTGAGGAGGAGGTTGAAAAGAAGGGGGAGGGGGGATCAGGCATGATGATTTGCAAATTAAAGGAGGTCTAGGGGCCATTCCCTGCAAGGCAACTCGAGTGAATGCTGCCACTCTGCATGTAACCTTCACCCCTCGCTACGTGACCCCAATTTCACAATGTCCAAAAGCCCACAACGTCCCAGACCCTCTCTTCCCGCATCGTCCACGGACTTTTCCCTCCGAGCTTCTTCATCTCCCCTCCAATCGCCCAGCGACGACTTCATAGGCCTGAATCCTCTCCTTTTTCGGTTTCGCCGCCCCAGTCTCCTTGCGCCCAAATACCTCTCCGATTCACGTCTGTCAAGCCCACTAGCCACATCATTTACTCCTCCCTTGCGCCCCTCGTCTGCCTCTGACGTCGATAGGGAGCGTATATGGGCGGACTCTGGCTCTACCTCTGAGGGCTCGGAGAACGCTACCCCACCTCTGAACGGCATTGAGGCAGACAAAGACGCAGGCACAGATAGTGACAGTGCGATGAAGACCAGTCGACCTCAGACGCCACCCCCGCGTAATCCATCGTCATCCAGCATGGATGTGATCGCCGAATCCTCATATCTCCCACATCTTCGCCGCCTCTCCCACCCGGTATGTCACGTGATATCTTTCAGCGCCGCCGACCATAACTGACGCGCTCTAGCTTAAGCTGCCGCGTATCCTGAATCTTGTCAGAGAATCTTCTCGGCCGGATGAGAACGAGGTCAAGTCTGAGGCACAGTTTCAAAGACTCGTTGCTTCATTTTCGGAGCTACCGATGCAACCGCGCACTCCTCGCACGCTGTCGGACAGAGGCCGCTATCCCGAAGAAGTTTCCGAAGAGCGGGACATTCAACACTGCCAGACACCTAGTGACGACAGCGATTACGAAGAGACGGATAGCATCTCGTTTGCCTTTGCGCCCCCGACACAAGAGCCCATCACGATCAGGACACGCACCCCAGCGGCAAGCGTGAGCGGGAGTCTGTGTGGTGATGATCTATCCGTTGATAGCCCCGGCGCCGCGATGGATGTGGACATGGTCAGTGCTTCCTTTTGTTATGATTTTTGCGTGTAGTGCTAACACGATACGGTTGAAGCCTCCATCTCTTTTTGGCTCGCCCGCTGCAGCTTCGCTCCACCAATGGAGATATACACCTCCTCCGACATCGTCCTCGGCTGTGCGCACGAGTAAACGAAAATGCAAGTTTTAATCCCGTTTTATTCTCTCTTCCCCCCGTTGCTGACTCGCTGCTACGGAATCAGATGATGACCGCTTCGATCCTTATCCCACTTCCTCCAAACGCCGTGCCGTCTCCCCTTCGGTCTCTCTCCTGCGCGAAAACCACACGTCTCTATCCCCTATATATATCCCACGCTCGGGCTCTTCGTCACGTGGTCCTATCCCCCTGCCCATCTCGTCCTCTGCGACAGGATCCGTGGCATCATCCCCGATTTCACACAACGGAACCTTGCCCTTCGCGAGTCCCACGATGCGTGCATCGATGGGCCTGGCTAGCCCAATCACGCGACCGATGCGTATGAGCAGACGGATAGACGACGAAGATCGAGAGGTTGATGGGACTGGGGAAGCTGTCAACGGGTTGTCCCTCGCATAGCTGTGGCTTTTCTTCTAGGTGACGCATGTCTCATGGCCTTGTGCTTATTTTGTGGTTGCATACCATTGTTCTCATCCATTGTATATTATGCATCATTGTATTCTAATGCATGGCTTTCATACACTGAATTTAGTCTCTTTGTGTTATATCTTATAAGTTCCTCTATGTATCAAGGTGCTTGTGATCAATGCATCAGAAAAATAACATAAATCTTTTTTAGCTTTATAAAGTCTTTATGGAGTCAAAAGGTGGTTTAAAAGTCAATGGTTGCTTAGACTGATCCTAATTCTAGAAGGTCATGACCCAGATATCAACTATATAGCCAAGAAAGTTGAGAAAGCCACATAAGTTCTGTAAAGTTCTTGAAAGTCAGAAAGTCATGTCAGCCAGCCTTAGGGCTATCAACCAATCTACAATTTACACTCTAATGGGGCTACTGCTAAAGTTAAGAGTTCTCCATCCAATGTCAGTTTGGGACATAACTACTTTAACAGACTTTAACGTCTTTACTACCTTTTCACTGGTTGGGAAATCAACTTATGTGAACAACAAAATTTATTATTTTAATACAAATTTGTAGCAAATAATTTGTGAAATTTCATTTTAGATATTGTTAGAATAGATTCCTGTTACAAAATGATGAAATAAGTAAATAGTGTTGACAAGATTTTAGAACATACATTATGTTATAAAAATTGTAAATTATTTCAAGAGCTTGTGTGAAACAAAATCACAAAAAAATTGAAACTGCAAGATTTGAGTTTATGCTTAGGTGGAAAATACCCTTTTGTGACTGACAAATGTGTAACATTTTGAATAACAAAAAACAATGTTATGTTTAGTGCTTTCAGGTCAGGTCACATTGACTGCAAAAAACTGCTTGACTGAACCTGACTGATCATGAATGAACTTTCAGTCAAGGTCAAACTGGATTGTAGAATGTTCAGTCACAGTCACATCAACTTTCAAGACTGATAAAAACTGGTCAAGACTGGTGTGCCTGGTGTGCCTGGGATTTCTGTCAAGATTTCATGGGTTTGAGGACTATGGTCACAGCTTTAGGCAAGCTCTAGACCACCAGTGTGGTGTCTGGAGATGCACAAATGTGAAAGAGCAGGGTTGTTGGACCATTAAGTGGACATCAACTGAGGAACCAGAGGTGGGAGCAAGAAGGGGAGAGAGGAGCTGGTATCACACACTTGGTTGTTTGAAGTTCTTCATTCAAGCAGAGGCAGATGTCAAAGGAAAGGGGATCTTATTCTTCTCTCTCTTTACTTCAGAGTAGCTAAGGGTTTTATATACATGGGGGAAGTACAAAGAGTAGAAGATAATAAAGTAAATGGAATGGTGAAAGGGAATCAGAGGATTGGGACAGGCAAGGTGGTTGAGGGTGTGGTGAGGAATGAATGACATGAACAGATCTGCATGCACTTGGACAGATGACGTGGTTGGAACAGTCTACCCTCAAGCAGGTCTGCACTAAAATTACCTCCCTCCACGTGCAGACCAAGGAAGCATCTCAAGTGAAAGTGTTTGACTTTGACAAGTGGCTCACTGAAATCCGAGATGAGGAGCTGGCCATGCACACAGAGAAGAAGGCTGTGAAGAAGGCTGAATGAGAGAGGGCACATCTCAAATGCATGCAGGACATGGTGGCAATGCTAATTGATGGCTGCAACATGATGAACATGATGGGCTTCAGCAGGTGAAAGGCTTGAGACGCAAAAACATTGTGTGAGCTGGGGCGTGGTATGGGCATGTGGTCAGTGGCAAGGGGTGGGCAATGCAGTTGAGGTCTTAACGTTGGGTGCAAGGTGGTAGTGTGAGTGTGCAGTTGGTAGCAAAGGATGGAAGGAATGGAGTGTCACATCACTTTGTCCATTCCACTCCCGCACCCGATTCCATGACCAGCCATGATTCACCTTAGACCAGACCAGATGACTGGTCATAACCTGTCATAGTGTGAACCTCTTCCTATACCTAGATGTTCTGTGTGCATGTTTGAGGCAGAGGTGGAGACAAGGTGAGACAAGGTGAGGGAGGAGGCATGGTAGTGATGGGCTGTGGCACATGAGTGGGGGGGCACCACAGAACAAACACAAGCATGTGAAAACAGCCTGCAAAGTGGAATGAATCAGAAAGCCATAAAAATGAAAGAAAGAAAGAAAAAAATGCACATGGCTCAATGTGTGAAAATTGTGCATGTGGGAAAAGACACATTGCATGTGCATGCCAGGCAGAGGTGGTGACAGAGTGAGATGAGGTGAGGGAGGAGGCATGGTGGTGATGGCAAACATAGGCTGTGGCACACGAGTGGGTGGGTGTGGTATGAACAAAAATGCAGCCTGCAAAGCGGAATGAATCAGAAAGCTGTGAAAATGAAAGAAAGAGAAAGAAAAAACACACATGGCTCAAGGCATGAAAGTTGTGCTCATGGGACAAGATGGGTTGCATGCCATCAGGGTCTTGAGTCTAGGGATTGGCCAGATGAGAGAGAAAAAAAAAAGTACAGCTTAACGCACAATTTTTGCGCACGTGGGAAGTGCAGTTGTGTCATCATGGATTTGTGTGTCAGCATTTTCCCAGCATGCATGGAGGGAGGGAGCACATGAAAGTAGTGCACTGTGTGATTCCCAAGCCAGTGGGAACCCACCTTACAGTGCATGCAATGAGGGTGTTGGTGGAAAGTGGCGGTGACATGAGAGAGAGGGAAGTGGCAGCATGGTGGCAATGATCATGCAAGGGAAAGGTTAGGTGAGTGCAGCTGTTCCTGGGTCAAGAACTGGTTTCAACCAGTCATCCTCCAGTTTTGGTTGGGACTAGGCTGAACTGGTCAATTGACTGCAAATGACTGCATGTAACCAGTCATATGCAGTCTGGTCTGGTGTTTTGAGGATTGGGAAAACTGGCAGCCAGTCAGGGTCACAGTCACACCAAAATTGTGGGAAAAACTGGACTTGACTGGACTTTGAAGCACTAGTGATGCTCGACAATGCCTCAAACAACAATGCAACATGTGAGACAATCAAGTCCTTTCACCATCGTCGAGGGTACCAAGAGTGGAGGGCCAAGGAGAATCAATTTCCGTGAGTACCCATATCTCTTTAGTAATGTTTGAGTCCAATAACCCCATTCACTGTGTCAGGTGTCTTGAGCATGTAGTCAACCTCACCAATGTGGCCATGATGAGCCATATAGCAAAGATTTCCGCAGTCGAGACAGCAACTGCCATCTGGGAATATGATCCAGATTCACCAGATAACCATGTTCTTGGTGGATCATTGGATGTTATCGCAGCTGTCCATACCATCACAATCAAGGCATGTCAATGCCAGCTATTCCCATGAAACAAACTTAAATTATCTTCTCAGATTCAGGCCTTGGGACAGCGGATTGAATACTTTGAGAAGCTTCAAACTCAATGCAAGATTGACACGCCACTCAAGATACCACTTCACAGCAATGTTTGGTGGGGTTCAGCATACTTAATGTTTCATCATTCATACAAACTATGGCAGGCAAGTCACCATGCTTTGTTATGGAACTTATGGTGCATGGCACTGATTGAGCATATGTAGCCAATCAATCTATTCCTAAACTCTGCTGATACTTTATTTGTCCCAATTACCACCATACGACACAATAGGATGATCACAAAGAAGATCAGATGGAGTGCATTTTGATTCTCAGACAGGGATTGGAGATGTGTGAGGGATGCATGCGAGATTTTGAAGGTATGTTTGTGTTTATCTGATGGCCAGTGGCAAACTTAACAGTGTTGATAGGATTCCAACAATATACAGCACTACTTCTCATCTGAGCAACTTCCCACTTTGTGGTGTGCCCTCCCTGTGATAGAACAACTACAGACTGCTTGGGAGGCCAAATCCTAGGATGATCACTTTTCATTGTACCATGATGTGATGAACAATAGACTTACAAAGCTTCAGAAGTACTATTCTTGCTTTGATGAAAAGCCTATCTATGTGCTGGCACTTGGTAAGCTTCTTTTATCACATCTCATTTGAACATAACTGATGCATGAACCCAGTCCTCCACCCCTACTACAAACTGGACTACATTGAAATGGCTTGGGGTGGCACCATGGAGCAAGCAGTGGAATGGAGAAATGGTAATGTCGATGCAAAGAACTGGCAGCTAGAGGTGCGTTGGATATTGGAGAAAGCGGTGTGTTCAAGTTCCAAGGTTTTACAGCACATAGACTGATCCTTTACAACTGTAGATGGAGCAATATCACCAGTGCCAACCAAGAGCCACACAAGCTATGGATGATGATAGTGCTGCAAGCCTTTGTTGCAATCCCCTTCTATCTGAGTTTGATTGGTTTTGACAGTTGCATGATTCTAGAGATGCCAATGAAGAATGGGCCTTGGAATTGAGGTGATACCTGGATGACATACCTCCTGATGTCATGAAGGATACAGATATTGTTGAGGTTGAGTCATGGCAGGTATGTCAAGTTGTGCTTCCCTCATCTTGATTTTCACCCTTATTCCATGATGGGATCATGCCCAAGTGTATTCAACACTTGCATGCATCACACTTGATGTTCTTCCATGCTAAGCCTCTTCCATTCCATGTGAATGGCTCTTCTCTGCTGGAAAGCAGGTGGCTAATGACCATCAGGCATCCCTTGGCTCACAAAGATTCGAAGAGTTGCAACTTATGAAGTTTGCATGGCACAAGGACATTGCTGATATTGCAGCTTGGAATTCAGCACATGTTGACAAGGTAGGTCTCACAGAATATGGGGACTTTCTTGCTGGTGACAAAGGGGCTGAAGTGCTTGAGACAAGTTTGTTTTAGAGTAAGCACTTTATTATTGTGTCTAAGAGTTTATATACAAAGTTGGGGCTACAAAGCTAAACCATGAGTATCGAGGGTGTGAAGGACGAGAAGTAAGGGGAGGGGAAGTTGACATTGTATGGGTAAGGGATGCAAACATGGGAGACAGCACTGTGCATGCATGCAAGGCAGCATGCAGATGGACGGTGCATCCTCGGGCAGGTGCAAATGGCAGTGGACAGGGAGGGCAAAGCCAGAGAGTGGGCATGTCCGTGCATGTGCATTTTGAGAGAAGTGACATGTGAGATTGTTTGTTCATTAAGAGGGGTTTTTACAAACTGTTTGCATTGTTCATCCTATGTATTTACACTAAATGGCATCATCAGGATTTGGAAGGGAAGTAGGAGAAGAAAGGCGAGAGACAGAGGAGATGTGGGCAAGATGCATACAGAGCATGTAAATGGAGCTTCATCATGGTGGCAGAGTGTAGTAGTGTATTTTAAGGCAAAGGAGAACAAAGGGAATTGTAAAGTGAAAGAGAACATAGGCGATCATAAGGTGAAAGAAAACTGAGGCAATCGTAAGGGGAGTCAGAGCAGGGTATCATACCTCATAGCCCAAAATGCTCATTTTTTCTATTACTGCTCTGAGGGTCATCATCAAGGCAATGGAGGTGGACAGGATGAGGCATCCAGCGGTGGTGGTGATGGTGACTGAGGTGTGCATGAGATGAGTGGGAGTGTTAAGATCTGGTAGATCTTATTACTGGCTCTTAGTGAAAGAGTTGCGTGATATAGTTCAAGCACTAGACTTCGAATCCTTTGATATTATCTCAGGAAGTGTAGATGTGAGAGATGAGAAGGGCCCCTTTCACTTAGAGCAATGACTTGGTCTTTAGAGAGTTTGGCAAGATAATTGTTTCTTGTAAAAGAGTAAGTCAAGCATAAGGCTTGACTCTTGGTACATCCAAGTATTTATACAATTTCTCAATAACAGCCGATCCAATTTGTACAAAACTCAGGGAGCACATAGCTGAGAACCAGTAGTATCCAAAAATATAAAGCGCAATTCAAGAGTGTCAGGAATGACTCACACATGAGTCATTCTTTCCTAGTATCTGTCATCAATCAGTAAGCAATGAGTAAGCAAGCCAGTAATCAATCAGTAAGCGAATCACTAAGCACTAATAAGCAGGAATGAGTCATCAAAGCATAGGTAAGCAGGCAGACAAGAATGCAAGAGTCCTAACAGGCAGGGGGCATGGGGCTCGAGCCATGTGTGATGGGCAATCTGACAAGTGGCAAGAGGAGACAGAAAGGGGATGAAAGATGAAGGCACAACAAAGGCCCATTTGAAAGGCGACGGGCAGGGGTGATGATGTGGGTGGTGGAGGATGAGGAGAACACAAAGTAGAATTGTTCAGAGGCGAGGAGTGGATGCATCATGTGTCCTGATCGTTGGAGGGAATGAAAGGCAGGCGAGGCTGGTTGAGAGAAGGAGTGAGACGTGATGAAAGACAGAGGTGAGTGAGGAGTGGTAGCAAGGTGAATGAAAGGCAGGAAAGAAAAAAACATGGCAACCGAGAGGCACGATGAAAGGGAAAGCAAGGGTTGAAAGGACGGCCAGACCACAGAGCATGTGTCAAGACTCACTGTTGAACTATCCAGTTCAAGAGCGAGGGATAAGCTTGGAGACGAGTCGATAGACGTCCAAGATGGCGTGGGCAAGGAGTAGAGTCCAGAGTAGTAACAAATACCAGAGGGGTATTGTTACTGTGAGAGTCGAACAGTTATGCAGAGAGAAGGCCAGGATAGTCACAAGGGGACGGTCCTTAAAGGAGTATCCCAGGAATGGAGAGTGCCGTAAACAAATGGACAGTCTGAGGACTGTCCGCTACTTTATTGAGCGCTTATATACTACAAGAGAACTGCTAAATAGGGAACAAGTCTTAACCTTGTTATCAAGCACAATAGGATGATGAGTAAGAAGTCGGAGTACACTTACTGAGCATGCTCAGTCATGCTCAGTAAGCTGCTGAGTAAGAAGGCTCCTCTTGATGAGTAAGAGCTTTCATCGTCCATGTGTTCACTGCTTTTAGTACGCGTGCAAACACCTGATTCATTTCCTGTTAGTTAGTTTAGGGCCGGTCATTTGAGGACTTGTAGTAGTGTTATTCTTATAAGGCCTCTTATATAGTTCTTATAGTTTGTTCTATGGTTATTAGAGCTAGTCTAATAACACGTTGCAGGGTCTTTGATACCGTGTTAGTGTCTATTGTAGAACACTTATAGTCGTCCTAAAGGGTCCCTAGGAAGGTCCTAGTATTGTCTTTATTGCTAAAAGGGTTGTCTCTAAGTGGGGCTTGTTGCATGTCGATTGTGCCGAGAATTGCTCGCGCGACAATGCACGCGCGATATTGTGGACACCTCTACTCACCCCTTTTGCTCGAGTGAACAGGGTGACACCATAGAGGCTGGGTTTCCTCCTATAAGGAAGGGTCCTTCAAGGGCCCTCTCTGGAGAATGGTTCATGACAGCATGAGGTGACAGTTTGCAGTTTTGGGGTTGATGGATGGGGCTGCATTGGTGGGAGGTGGTCATGGAGAGAGTAGGAGGAGAGGCAGAACAGGCAGAAGAGTGGGAGAAGGCAAGATGGGTATGTGAGGGGGTGTGGTGTGAGGAGTCATTTTCATAGGGTGTCAGGATCTGAGATGATGTGGTGAGTGGCGCCACATGAGGGATGGGGCATGGCATCTTGATGGAAGGGATGTTGAGGCCCAAGTGATAATGAAGGGATGACAGAGGAAGGGAAGTGGAAGGGAGAGATAGAGAGAGGAACAACTGAGACAAGAGAGGGAGGGATGTGAATGCAATGTGAATGGGAGATATGGCGGCATGTGGGTGTGTGAGACAGCAGGGGGGTGACATGACTTACCTGGTCAAGAACTGGTTTCAACCAGTCATCTTCCAGTTTCAGTTGAGACTGGTCTGAACTGGTCAAATGACTGCAAATGACCACATGCAACTGGTCATGTGCAGTCCAGTCTGGTTTTTTCAGGATTGGGCAAACTGGCAGGAGTTGATGTCTTTTCACAAAAAGTGTCATGCTCCAGAAAAGGCAAGTGCCCCACCAACTTGGCTCCTCAAGGTAATTCCCATCAACTCTGCAATTGTTTTCAAACACAGATGATAATTACACACAATTCCTAAGTTTCATAATGGTGTATTCAAGAATTAAGTACAACAAAATAAATAATATTTAAACTTAATCTAAGGGCTCAACTTGATGCCAAGAAAGCTGGTGCTGTTAGGACCACATGCAGGACTCAGAATGATAGAACTCAGGTTCTATTATTGTATATTGTAGACTAGCCTACTCAAAGGTACATGTTTATAGACCAAAGTTGAGTAGCTAATAGAAAAGGGAAGAAAAAAACAAAGAGAAAAGAAAGAAAGGAAAAGCCTAGTGTTAAGATCTGACTGATCTTGTTACCAACTCTTAGTGAAAGAGTTGCTTGATATGGTTCAAGCACTAGACTTCAAGTCCATTGATATTATCTCAGGAAGAGTGGATGCAAGAGAAGAGAGGAGCCTCTTTCACTTAGAGTGATGACTTGAGTTTAGTTTTGACAAGATAGTTATTTCTTGTAAGAAAGTAAGTTGAGTGTAAGGCTTGACTCTTGGTACATCTGAGTATTTATACGATATCTTGATAACAGCTGATCCAATTCATATGAAACTCCGGTCCGCGCACTGGCTACAGCGCGTTAGATAGGGCTGAACCTTTTTCTCCTGCTATCTAACACTTATTCTGAGTAGTTACCGTACTTAACTACCAGAATAAACACTTTCCAAAAAAAAAAAAAAAAAAAAAAAAAAAAAAAAAATTCATATGAAACTTAGAGAGCAGAGAGCTGAGAACCAGTAGTATTCGAAAATGTAGAGTGCAATTCGAGAGTGTCAGAAATGACTCACACATGAGTCATTCTTTCCTAGTATCTGTCATCAAGAAGTAAGTAATGAATAAGCAATTGGTAAACAAGTGAGTAAGCGAATCACTAAGCAACAGTAAGAAGGATGAGTAAGCAGCAGTAAGCAAGGATGAGTCATCAAAGCATAGGTAAGCAGACACGAACACGAGAATCCTAACACCTAGAAGCACAACAAATCAAGTCAGAGGTGGGTGAGCATGCATGAAGGTGACTGCAATTGTGTGATGTGTATTGTGGGTGGGATGATGGTGGTGGGGTTGAGTGCATGATGAGCATGCAGGCACTAGGGGAGCAGCTGTGGCATGTGGAGCATTGTCTCTGCCATGTGTGCTGTGATGGTTCCAATTCTGGAGGTCCACCAGGGCAGTCCTGCATACCCTAGACCAGAGGTGAGAACATGAAGAAAAGAAAAAGGAAGAAAAGAAGAAAAGAAGGTAAAATGAAAGAAAGCACCTGAAAGCCACAATGCTGCTCAGTGACATTGAGGGTGGCATTAGGTGGGACCATTTGCCCTTCATTTTGGGGTTCACTGGTTTGTCAGGAGAATGCACTCACAAAGGCAATCACAATTGTGCAGTGTGTGCTGGCATGATAGAGGTGGCAAGGGAGTGGCATTGGGCAGGGCCATTTGGCCTTCGTGTCATGTATCAATTTGTTGGGAGGGTGTGTGCATGATGGCACAGCATGTGTTGAAGGTGAGATGATGAAGGTGGGGGAGTGGTGTTGGGTGCTGTTTGGCCCTCATGTGTCTTGGAGAACACATGTGTGAAGGGGATCACAGTCACATGGCATGTGTTGGCAGGATGATGGAGGTGACAAGGGAGTGGTGTTGGCAGGGCTGTTCAGCCTTTGTGTGGTGCTGATTTGTTGGGAGGGCATCCCCATCATGATTGCAAGGGCATGATGTCTGTTGCTGGCAGGATGGCAGAGGTGCAAGGGAGTGGGATGTGGCTTGGGCATCATTGCAGTAGAAGAGCACAGTGCAACATTGACCCTCTGTTATGCCCCAATTTCCATCGAGTATGACAACTTCTGTTATCAAGTAATTTATTCTTATCATCAAATAATTATATTTATTTTCTGAATTGTAAGGCTGTTCAAGCACCACTCTGCTGACAAAGTCCGACAGTCCGGATTCGGGTGTCACATTTTTGCGAAATTCCAAAGACTACTGGCAGGCAGTCATGGTCATGGTCACACCAAAATTGTGGGAAAAACTGGACTTGACTGGACTTTGAAGCACTAGTTCTGGATGATGTGGGTTATGGTTGAGGAGGGTTGGGATCAGTGGTGGTGATGAAAATGTTCATCATTGTTGTTGGTTCGAGCTGCATTGGAGCATCAGTTGGTGGTGTGGGTCCAGGTGTCAGAGTGCAGCTTGGGGCTTTCAAACCTGGAAGGGGTTCTCCAGAACCAATTAGTTGGGAGAGGTTGATTCCTTGGAGGGGACTCTGTGTGAGTCTGAAGGCTGGGTGAGCCATGCACGTTGCTTCCCAGGTGTCTCTGCATCTCAAAATTTCAAACCATAGGCCATAGATGTGACCTAGGGCCACCTTTGCACCTTTCCAGGTGACATAGTAGCCTGTCCAAGGTACACTGTTGGTTAATATGGTAAAAAGGTTGATGCCATTGTTGAACGTGGTCATGCTAGGGACATTCTTCTCTTGGTTAGGAAGCAATCCAAAGGGGCATTTGAGGGCTGCCAGTTCTTCTATGGTCGGCCTAGTGAGCCCCTTGTATGTTAAGATCTGACTGATCTCATTACCAAACTCTTAGTGAAAGAGTTGCTTGATATAGTTCAAGCACTAGACTTCAAACCCTTTGATATTATCTCAGGAAGAATAAATGTAAGAAAAGAGAGGGGCCTCTTTCACTTAAAGTGATGACTGTAGTTTTAGAATGTTGACAAGATAATTGTTTCTTGTAAGAGAGTAAGTTGAGCGTAAGGCTCGACTTCTTGGTACAGCAGAGTATTTATACGATATCTCGACAACAGCTGATCTGATTCATATGAAACTTGGGTGCACATAGCTGAGGACCAGTAGTATCCAAAAATATAAAGCGCAATTCAAGAGTGTCAGGAATGACTCACACATGAGTCATTCTTTCCTAGTATCTGTCATCAATTGGTAAGCGGTGAGTAAGCAATTGGTTAGCTGACCACTAAGCAAATCACTAAGCAGAAGTAAGCAGATGAGTAAGCACAGATGATTCATCAAAACATAGGTAAGCAGATGAGAACACAAGAATCCTAACACCATACCTGTTATGGCATCATGGCCGTAAGAGCGTTAGCTCAAGGTTCAGTGGGGCCAAGTCCTTGTGGCTTGGTTCAAGGGTTCAATGGGGGCTGGCTCAAAGAGACCGGATCAGAGGTTTAGTGTCTCAAGGCTGAGTCAGATAATGACTCAGTCCACAGACAGAGTCGATCTCCTGGTTTCACAGAAGAGGAGGACAATGAGAGAGAAGCAGAAGAGGAAGAGGAACACAAGGGTTCCTTGAGGTATGCTGAGATCGAGCAAAGCATAGGCCAGCACAAGCAAGTTGTGATTGAGAGAGAGTACAGGGCAAGGGATGTGACAGGAAATGGGACAAAGCTAAGCTTGGGGCATTCCCCAGCTTCTACAGGCGCTTAAATACTGTATGTAACGAGGCTGTACAGTACCATAAGCAGAATAATAGATAAAGGTAGACCAATAGCAAAAGTAACTCGACAATAGGTGAAACACAATAAGTGAAACGCAATAGGTGAAACACGACAAGTGAAACACAATAGGTGAAACAATAGGGGATCACCATCAAGGGATGAAACAGTAACCACGGGGACAAGGATAACAAAGAAGAACAATAATGAGAGGGATTACTGACAAGGGGGTAAATTACAACATCATGCCCCCCTCACGCTTAGTTCTCCGAACTAATCGGTCTCAGGGCCTGACTCGTGGAGTTCATCACCTTCGACTTCTGGCCATGCGCTCTGGGGCCCCATTGCTCTGGGACAAAAGCCTCTGTAGCTCCAATGGGTCCTCCGGAGGATGCAATCCACCTGTCCGCTACAGTTGGTGTGGGGTCTGTTGCAATCTTTGTTCCAGTGCCCTCTGGTGCTGCAATGTTTGCAGACGTGTTGTTGCTTCTGGAGTTGGTGTCGCTGCGCCTTGGTCATACGTGCGGGGGTGAGAGGGGTGTTGGGAGTGCTAGCGTCATTGGAATACATTTGAGGGAAGTGGGAGGGTGAACCCATAGGGGTGTTGTTCTGGGATTGATCAATGACACGAGGGAGGTACTTGAGGGGGGGGGTCAGGGAGAGGGGAGGGCAAGTGGGTAGTGGAGGAGAAGAAGAAGTAGATGGCTCTTTTGATTCCTCAATTTTGTCATAACTCCCTGCCAGTGAGTAATAAGGTCCAGTATCGCGGGTGAGGCCCCCATCAGACATCAGGTTGTCGAGCTGGTGACAAACTCGGACGGAAGTATTATTGGCCTGAAGGCGACTGCGGATGGCAGTGGTTTCTTTAGTGTGGGCCTGAATCTCGTGAAGTTGATCAGCAAGCTGTCCCTGAAGAACGCTTAGTGCTCCTTGGATAGAAGCACGTTTGCCCTCCAAGACCTTCAACTGGAATGAACTGATACGGAGATGGTAGACATCAGCGAGGGCACCAGGGTCGTGAAGGTTCTCGAGAGCTTGGGCGGTGTCAAAGTGAAAAGGATGGTTCTTGATTAGAAGGTGGAGGTCAGAGGCAGTCACAGAAGGGCGGGGGGCAGAGACGACAGGTCAGGCAATGAGCTTTTCTCCATAAGCAGGCTCTCCTCAACCCATGGTTCCTAGAAGCATAGGTTCGTCATTATATAGGGCGACGCGTAAGTATGGTAGAAGGTGTTTCCGCCCGTTAACGTGAATATAGAAAGGGGGAACATGTGTATAAGGTTCGTAAACAAACCAAGGGGGGCCAGGGTGAGTGGGGTCCGCTTCAGTTGGGGTAGGTGAGGGGGTTCCTTTGCGAATGGCAAGCGGGTTGAGGGTGGTGGCGAGGTCCTGAAGTTTGGTCTCTTCTGGGACGCTGAGGGTGCGTTGGTCAATGATGTGCTGGATGACTTCGGGCGAGAGGGGTTCTTGTTTGATGGTGGGGGAAGGGGTGAGAATAGATAGAGGGGACGAGTTGGGAGCAGGGGACGACATGGGGGTATTGTACGTGGAGGTAGCATGTTTGTGATGCCAGGCTGACCACTCAGAAGGAGTGGGAGTATTTATGGAGGCTGACCATGTAATGTGATTCCATACCAAATCTGTAAGTACTGCTCTCTGTATGGACAAATGAAACTCTGAAAAACGGGGGTCCATCATGAGAAGTTGAAAGCCGCGGAAGTCGCCAGGGGAAAGAATCCCGGAAAACAGTTGTTCCCTGGCGGCTATGTTAAAGATGGTATGTCTGCAGTTGGGGATAGTGGGGTCATTAACTGAATAGGAAGGGGGGTTACGGGAGTTAATTCGGGGGAGTAGGGTATGTTGTTGTATCGTAAGGTTTGAGAACTGGTTCTCTAGGTCATCTAGACTTTCGTCTGAGTGACGTGACTCTGTGGGGTCAAGGTCAATGGAAGACATGGTACGGAGTTTGGTGGGTTGTTGTAGGTGAAACATGGTGATAGCATCTTGAGCGTTTTTAAGGTTTGAAAGGGGCTCCCATGTATCTTCTGCTGCGGATTACCCTTTCCATCGGACCCTGTACTGGAGACGGCCCCTGTGGATATGTTGAGCGGTGATTTTTTCAACTTCGTATTCTCCCGAGATAAGGTCAGGTGGTGGTTCGGAAAAATTTGGTCCATGTTCGGCTGTTTCTGTGACTGGAGATAGGAGGGAAGCGTAAAACACGTTATGGATCTTCCACTGGGGGGGAAGTTGTAGTTGATAGGTGACATGGGAGATTCTCTTGGTGATGGTAAAGGGTCCGAACCGTTTGGGGCGGAACTTATGAAACTGATGAGGGGTTTTTAGGTTAGTGCCTTCTAGCCAAACCTTTTGTCCTTCTTCGAAACCCTTGAACTTAGTTTCTTTGACCCAGTTGTTTTGTGTTTTCTCATTGTTTCTTGTGCTGACTCCCTCATATCTTTTAGCGCTTGGAGTCGTTCTTGGATTCCGGGGAACTTGGACTTGAGTTGGGTGCCAAGTCCTTGAGGGTTAAAGCCAATGAGGAGTTTGTATGGGGTTCTTTTAGTGGTAGTAGACTTGTGGGCGTTAAAATGATATTGGGCTATGGGGTGTCACCGACTGGGGATGGTGTCACTGACAAATTGGTTCACGTGCGAGACGTGCACACTGAGTCGAGCGAGACGATGAGTTCTTGTTAGATTCGGGGATCTCGGTGACAACACAGCTAAGGCTAGTGTGTACCGCGGAGAGGGAATATAGTGGACTTGTCTTCGCACTAGAAGACTTTAGAGAGTAGAGAGGATTCTTGAGTCGATTGCTTGATTTCCTGCAAGCCTACAGTCCGAAGCTAGAATCCAGTGATATTCACAAGAGAACAAGCTTAAGGCTTGTTCTCTGCTAGGGACAGGTTTATATAGACAAAGCATCCTATATCAAATAGTAGATGCAAGGTAACAGTGAGGCAGTGGCGAGGCGATCGAGAGTGGAACACACTGGAAAGTAGTGGTACATGTGAGGCTAAGTGAGCCATGAAATGCATGGGAAACGTGAGGTCTGTCCAGGTAGGCTTGTCCGGTTGCCAGTCCGGTCCGAAGAGCCGGTATCTGTGACATCACCCCCTTGTTAATGTCTAAGCGGTATAGGGCATGATGGTCGATTGACAGCGATGAGTGTGGAAGTGGAGTTGATCGCGAGGGACTTGACATATCTTGTTGCTTTTGCATCGTCAGTGTGGATTTCTGCAGCGATCAGCTATATGTCCGTGGCGATTGCAAAGAATGCAGATGGCGATCTTGGGGCACTCGAATGTATCGTGTCCTCCGTCGTGACACCAAGCGCATTTATCTGAAAGTCGAGGGGTAAATTGGTACCATAGGTCTAGCAGGGCTTCTTTGGCGTCCTTGTGTTCTTGCTTGGTGAGTTGAGGCATGGTTCCGAACAAGACCCGTGGTTCGAGGCGAGCTTTAGCATTGGCTCTGGCTAGTTTGATTTCTGAGTCCCTTATCTCCCATACCATGTTGTGGTATCTTTCTCAAGCGGTGACGAGGCTGTTTGCCATTTGTCGTGCTTTCTTTATTGCGAATCTGTAGCGTCGTACTTCTGCTTGCAGGGACAGGTCCTGTTCGAACCTGAGTGCCTTGTCTATAGCTGTGGTATGTTTGAGGCCTTCTTTAAACAGGAAGGCGTCTTTCTGAGTAAGGAGAGGGCAAGGATAGGGGTCAGCTCGAGCTCGAATGGGAATACGGTGAGTGGGACATCCAGGGCCATAGGTGGCTAGCAGGAAGGGGAAGCTGTGTGTGAGGTCGGGGAGGACAAAGCGAGGGGGTAATGTGTCGTCTTCGTTGCCAGGGTCAGGGATTAGTAAGTCTAGTCCAAGGTCTCCTTCTTCCCATCCCTCTCCAAGTTCTTCTAACTCAGTGGGTTGAACGCAGTTGGCTGGTGGTTCATAGACAGGAGGTGGGGTCCTTTCGAGATCAATTGGGTTGAAGTTCTCGTTGAGTAGGATGACGTTCTCAATTTGTTGGATGATGGGGGTAGTAGTACACAGAGGAATTGGAATGGGGTCAGGTGAGGGGGAGCGAACGTGATAAGAAGGGCTGCGGGTCCTGATAGGTGAGTTGGTCCCTCGAGCAGGGGATCGATTGCCGAAGGCTCTTAGTATTGTAGTGAGGGAGTCGTCTTCCCACAGTTCGCGTGCTTGTACAATCATCACGGCGTGTTGTGTGGCACGTTGGACGAGTATTCTGGTGTTAATGGTTGCTGCTGTTGAAGGGGAAGGTTCTCTGGACAGCGGCAGGTGGATAGGTGTGGGAGAATAAGGAGGGGTAGGTATGAGGGTAGTAGTGGAAGAGGTGGGGGAGTTCTGTGTAGAGGTCATGTTGTAGTGGTTGGGAATGGAGCGGTGAGGGATGATCGTTTGTAGGTGATGCTTTTATATTTGGGGTCGTCCAGCTGAAGCGGAGTAATATTCTCTTAGAAGTTCTGGGGCGTTGAGGTCATGGTGGTCGACCCACGAGTCATCTGATGTTGGGTATCCTTTCCAATGCACAAGGTATTGAAGTTTATGTGTTCGTCCGAACTTTCTAGCATCTAGAATCGCTTCAATTTTGTATTCTTCTTCATTTTCGACGGTTGGTGGAGGTCGTGTGAATGGCATGCTGTATTCCTCCGTCTCCTTATAAGGGAGAAGTAGGTTGACATGGAAGACGTCATGTATCTTCATTGATGGCAGAAGCTGTAATTGGTATGCGACCTTGGAAATTCTTTTCGTGATGGAAAATGGACCGTATCTTTTAGGCATTAACTTGCGTGTTCCTCGTGTTTTAAGGTTCCTTGCTTCTAGCCATACGAGGGTTCCTTCTTCCATTTCCTTGATGTCTGGTCTTAGGGGTTGTTGTTTGCATTCTAGAAGTTGTTGAGCATCTAGTCTTGCTTCTTCTAGTTGCTTTAGGCGATCGGTGGATGAGGGTACGTTGTTGTCTTCTAAGTTGATATTAATTTGGGGTTTGAACCCCATGAGGAGTTCGTGCAGTGATCTCCGTGATGTTTCATGTTTCCATGAGTTTTGCACGTATTCTGCCAGGGGAAGCATTTTTGCCCAGGAATGTGGATGAGTTGTGGTCCAGGGTCTTAGGTATTGTTCTAGCCATGCATTCATTCGTTCTGTTTGTCCATCGGTTTGGGGGTGGAACGCGGTGGACATGTTTTGTTTGATGCCTAGATTTTTACATATGGCTTTAGAGAAGTTTGATGCGAATCGAGGGTCTCTGTCGGAGATGATTCTTTTGGGGATGCCAAACCAAGGCACGAGGTGTTTCAGATACTCGTGTGCAACACCTGTTCCGTCGATCGTTTTGTTACATGGGATGAATTTTGTCGCTTTGGAGCATCCTTGATTGACTATAGTGAGGACGCTGTTGAATCCTTCCGATTTTGGTAGATCGGTAATGAGGTCCATTGATATGTATTGAAAGGGGCCTTGTTCAACGTGTGTGTCAAGTGGAAAGGTCGTGGCTTTCTTTCTGGGTATATTGGTTTTGGACTCTTGACATTTGGCGCAACCTTTGATGTATTGTTCTACAAATTGTCGTAGTCTAGGTCCTTCGTAATGTTGTTTGACTAAATCCCAGGTGTTGGCTATTCCGGGGTGTCCTGCGAAGGGGGTGTCATGAAATAGTCTCAGGATTTCTCGTCGTTTGTCAGGTTTGTCTGGTAAGTAGGTTTTTCGTGCAAGGGTTTCAGGTGGTAGTAACATGGTTTTTTGTTCTTCTACCCCCTTGTTAAGGTCTTTGCAACGTGAAAGTGTGTCAGCGATTGTATGCATGTGTCCAGGGACGTGTTCCATAGTGATGTTGTAGTCTTGCATATATTGCATCCATCTGGCTTGTCGTCCTGTTAGTTTTTGTGGTTCTTTGAAGTATGTAAGATTTTTGTGGTCTGTCCTTATTCTAACTGGTTTATCAGCTCCTAGGAAGAATGGTCGTCCACTTTTTAATCCGAATATTACTGCTGCTAGTTCTTTGTCGTGTGCATTGTAGTTCCTTTCTGCGTCTAATAGCGTCCTGGAATAGTATGCGATGGGGTGTAAGCCGTCTTCATATTCTTGGGATATAACTGCTCCTATAGCGAATCCTGACGCGTCGGTGTCCAGAATAAATTGTTTTGTCCAATCTGGGGTGTGAAGTACTGGATAGGATGTGCAAGTTTCTTTTAGGATTTGAAAGGCTTGGTCTTCTTTCGTTGTCCATTCCCATTGTTTGTTTTTCTTTGTCAAATTGTTTAGTGGTCTGGCTTTTATGGAAAAGTTTGGTATAAAGTTTCGGTAAAAGTTACAGAATCGTAGAAAACTTCCAACGTTGATGGGGTTGGCCAGTCTTGGATTCCTTTGACTTTGACGGGGTCCATAGTTATTTTTCCTTCTCCTATGATTACTCCGAGGTATTCTACCTTCCTTCTGTGGAATTGACATTTTTCTGGTTTGAGGTAGAGGTCGTGTTGTCTTAATTTGGATAGTATATGGTTGACCTTGGACGTATGTTCCATTTCATCATTTTGTGTGGCGATGATGATGTCGTCCATATAGATCTTTAGCCATCCTTGTGCGAGTTCTTCTTGAAAAATGTTGTCCATCATAGTCTGAAAGGTAGCTGGGGAGTTTGTTAGTCCTGAAGAACATTACTGTGGGCTCAAACAGTCCATCGCTAGTTTTGAAGGCTGCCTTCCATTCGTCTCCTTCCTTGATTCGAATGTTGTTGTAGCCCCATCTAATGTCAAATTTAGTAAAGAGTTCCTTTCCGGCTAAGGCATGGATGAGTTCTGGGATTAGGGGTAGGGGATATACGTTTGGTATTGTCCATTTGTTCAGATTTCTATAGTCTTGCACTGGTCGAAATTTACCGTCTTTCTTTTTTATGAGGAAAAATCCACTGGCGTATGGTGAGTTGGATCTTCTTATCCATTTAAGTCGTAGATTTTGTTCAAGGAATTTTCCCTGTTCTTCCTTTTCTTTGGGTGAGAGGGGATATACTCTACAGTTGATCGTTGTTGGGGCGTCTGGTTTTAGGTCGATGGCGTGATCCCATTTTCTTGGTCCTGGAAATCTTTCCGACTCTTGTTCTATGAATACTGGTCCGTATTGGTGGTATTGGTGAGGAACTATCTCTTGCCAGGTCTTTGGTTTATCTTTCATTTGTGACTCTGCCAATTGTTGTACTATGGTGGTTTTTTGTATTTGAGTTTGCAACCATAGTTCGTTGCCTTCCTCCCAGTCCACCAGTGCTTTGATCCATGCTGGAGTTTCTTGATTTCCTTTGAGGGTAACTCTTCCCATAATGGTTCCTTTAGACCAGTTTATCCTTGGGTTAGTTGACTCTAGAAATGGATATCCCAAGATAATATTGTCTTGCCCTATGTCTGCGATCAGGAATTAGTGTGTATGTTTTTGTCCTAGTAGTTTTAATTCTAGTTGGACAACTTGGGTAACTTTTCCTGATTGGTTAAGTGTTCCATCGACGTTTTTGACATTTCTGGCCGGCTTTAGTTTTTGTGTTTGCAGGTGTAGTTCTTTCGTCAATTTGGGTGAAATGAAACACTCAGTGGCTCCACTGTCTATCAGGGCTTTCTTTTCGGCTTTGTTCGATCCAATGTAAATAGTAGTCATCACTGATATTGACTTTCTTTGAGTCTTGTACATGGAATCGATACCTAAAGCTTGAGCAATCGCCGTTATGCTCAAGCATCTGAAAAATCCTCTTCCTTGTCCTCACTATCTCCCATCAAGGCTCTGATGAGGGCTTCCCTTTCTACTATAGAAAGCGCTTTCGCTGCCTTTGCGAGTTTATCGGTAGTGCTTTCTTCGATTATCTCCATGGTGGGAGATTTGGGTGTGATGTTGGTCGTGTCGGTGGCACGTGCGCGAGTCATTTCACATTTCAGTTTGGTGGGGCAATTGTGGGTTAGATGTCCTCGAAGGGAGCAATGGAAGCATCTTCCTTCTTCTCTGTGTTTCTGTTTTTCGGCTTCGGTGACTGCCTTGCAAGCGGCGCCCGCACTAGTGTCCATCGCATTTGGATCACGTGGTGGGAGTCGTGGGCGTGCGGGTGTGGCGTTGTTCTGGTTGTTCCCATGGTTGGCCCAGGCCGAATTGATGAGTCATCCCCAAGGTCTGTTGTTTTGAGGTTGGTTGAAATTACATCCACGTGTGCCGGAGTGGTCAGATAAAATTGCGCATTTGCGCATCCAGACTCTATGATGCTTCTGTGCTGCTGCAACCCAGTCCATAAAGGAAGTAGGGTCTTCAAGATCGAGGCACTGATTCAACCAAGGATCGTGGGAGTCCCCATGCGAATAGCCTCATGACCGTTGGTTCGTCGACATCGAGTCCCGTGCATCTGGCCAGCAGTTGGAATTCAGATATGTAATTGTCAAGTAGGCCATCTTTCATTTTCAATTCTTTGAGTTGATCTTGGGCCTTTTCGCGTTCTGCGTAGTCAGTGAACGCGCAACTGAAATTGCTGTCGCATGGCCTCCCACGCTGTGAGCCCGAGTGGAATGTTGGTAGGGTCGTTTTGTACGTCTTCAAGCTATTGGTCCATGGCTTCGAGCCATCCTTCGACTTTGGGTCCTTTCATTAGTGAGAGAAAATATGCACACTTTTTGATAGGATCCCTGGCAATCTTACTGTCGTGATTCATGGACATAAATCTGTTAAACGCGACTAAAAATGCATGGGTGCGTGCATGGTCACCGTTGAAGAAGTTGGGGGGAATTCCCTTGAGTTTTCCGTTATCGGCGCCACGTGTGTTGCGGTCATGGTCAATGCGTGTGTCATGGTCGTCGGGGTCGGGGTCGGGGCTTGGGGGTCGTATTCTGCGGCCTCCCATTCCAGGGAACAAGGCACGAGTGGGGGGTTGTGCCAGTTCTGGATGAAGCGGGTTGTGGTTTGGCAGGATCGGGGTCGGCGGCGGCGATGAAAACATTTGTCGTTGTCGTCGGCTTGAGCTCCATTGGAGCGTGGGTGGTCAGGGCTGGTCCTGGTGTCAAAGCGTGACTAGGGGCTCTGGATCTAGGGAGAGGAGCTCCTGAGGCTGTCAGTGTGGTGATATTGATGCCTCGGAGCGGGCTTTGTTGAAGTCTGAAGGCCGGTCGAGCGACGCCTTTCACTTCCCACGAGTCTCCTCGTCTCTCGATTTTGAACCAGAGGCCATAGAGATGACTGAGGGCTACCTTGGCACCCATCCAATTGGCATAGTAGCCAGTCCAAGGCACGCTGTCTTTCTGTATTGTATAGAATTCAACGCCGTCGTTGAACATGGTTATGCTGGGGACATTCTTTTCCTGATCAGGTAGTAGTTCAAAGGGGCACTTGAGGGCAGCCAGTCCTTCAATGGTTGGGACTTGGTATCCTTTGGTCTTCCAGTCTCGAGTTGTAGTCATGTTGGAAGAAATCGATATATTTTTCTGGCGAGCGCGTGGTTCGGGGTCGAGGGTTCGAGCGGTAAGCTTGTTCTAATGTCACCGACTGGGGGCGGTGTCGCTGACAAATCAGTTCACACACGAGACGTGCGCACTGAGTCGAGCAAGACGACGAGTTCTCGTTAGATTCAGGGATCTCGGTGACAACACAGCTAAGGCTAGTGTGTACCACGGAGAGGGAATATAGTGGACTTGTCTTCGCACTAGAAGACTTTAGAGAGTAGAGAGGATTCTCGAGTCGATTGCTTGATTTCCTGCAAGCCTACAGTCCGAAGCTAGAATCCAGTGATATTCACAAGAGAACAAGCTTAAGGCTTGTTCTCTGCTAGGGACAGGTTTATATAGACAAAGCATCCTATATTAAATAGTAGATGCAAGGTAACAGTGAGGCAGTGGCGAGGCGATTGAGAGTGGAACATGCTGGAAAGTAGTGGTACATGCAAGGCTAAGTGAGTCATGAAACGCGTGGGAAACGTGAGGTCTGTCTGGGTAGGCTTGTCCGGTTGCCAGTCCAGTCCGAAGAGCCGGTATCTGTGACATGGGGAGCCAGTGCACCCATTCTTCTTGTTTCTCTCCTGTGTAGATGCGCAGGTACATTTCCAAGGTCTGATTGGTCCTTTCTGACTGTCCATCAGTTTGGGGGTGATATGCCATGCTTAGGTTTTGGTTGATTCCAAGGATTTGGGAGACTTCTTGAAACAGGTTGGAGGTGAAGTGAGAGTTGCGGTTGGAGATGATTTTGTAGGGAACTCCAGTCCATGGGAAAGCGTACCGTAAGAATAGTTTTGCCATCTGTAGGGTTCCCATATCTTTACAGCAGGGTATAAATATGGCTGCTTTAGTGGAGTCATGGTCAGTAATGGTCATGATGGCGTTGTTTCCTTCTGATGGTGGGAGGTCGACGATCCAGTCAATGGCTACAGTCTGGAAGGGTTTCTGAAACTCCGGGGGAATGGGGTAAATTGGGGGACAAGTTGGGTGTGTAGAGGATTTGTTGGCCTGACAGGTGGCACAACCCCGAATGTAGTCCCAGATAAAATAGGCCATTTTTGGCCACCAGAAGGATTCCTGAACTGAATACAGGGTTTGGGTGTTTCCTGTATGTCCTCCGAGGATACTATCATGGTAAGTGTGTAAAATCTTTCATAAGAGGGGCTCTTGATATGGTACCACCAGTTTCCCGTCTTTGAATAGTGCACCTTCTTCTTCCTGAAGGCCATGTTTGACCTTCCACATGAGGAGATCTGATTTTTGGCTTTTTTGTTCTGTTAGGACTTGGGTGTAGAGGTCCTCAGTGTGAAGCATGTGGATAAAAAGTTTATCAGGGAGTGCCATGACATTTTGGTTGTCCCCGGATCCGTCGTTATGGTCGGGTCATCATGAGAGAGTGTCTGCGCAATTCGAGGTTCCAGGTTTGTGGTGGATTTCGAAGTGGTAATCTGCCAATGTGGAGATATAACCCGCAATCCTTCGATTAATTTTATGGGGGAGTCGATAATGGGCGAGGTTAGCATGATCAGTAAAGATCTTGATGGGGTGCTTTGTTCCGACCAATAGGTACCGCCAGTGTTGAAGCGCGAGGATTAGGGCCAGGAACTCCCTATCCCAAACCAGGTAGTTCCTTTCTGCTTCATTGAATGCGTGTGACATATTCCCAATCATCTTCCTTTTTCCTCTTGGATCCTTTTGGAAGAGAATCGCTCCAGTGGCGAACTGTGAGGCGTCAGTTTCTAGTTCATATGGTAGGTCTGGGTTGGTGGTGTAAAGTTCAGGGTCATCACAGACTGCAGATATCAAGGTTTCCAGGGCGGTAGTTGCTTCAGGGGTCCAGTTGAAGGGGGTTCCCTTCTTGATGGTGGAAAAAATGGGGTGAGCAATTTTGGCAAAGTCTCGGATAAATGGTCATTGGTAATTGAGGGCCCCCATGATCTGTTGTACCTGTTTCAGGTTATTTGGGGGTCTCGGCCAATTTTTAAGGCCATCCATTTTGACTGGGTCAATCTTGAGGGTGCCTTGGTTGATTCGGAAACCCAAGAAGTCAATTTCTTGTTGTTCAAAAGTGCATTTTGATGCTTTTAAAAAATAGGAGTCTCTTTTGAGCAAGTCAAGGAACTCATGTGTAATTTGCTGGTGAAGGTGTTCTTCCCCTAGACCTGTGGCTATTGCCACGTTGTCTAGGTAGTTACAAGTGTTTTCAGGGTATTTGAGAAGCCAAGGTCGGAGGGTATGATTCATTGCTCGTTGGAAGGCCGCTGGGGTGTTGGTGAAGCCAAAGCCCATTACCATGGGGACGAATGTGCCAAACTGGGTTTTGAAGGCCCCCTTGTGCCGGTCTTCTGGATGGATCAGAATGTTATTGTAACCAGCCCTGACATCAAATTTGCTAAAGGTGGTTTTGCCCCTCAGGCGGTGTAGTCATTCTTCCATCTTTGGCAGGGCATGGTAATCTGGGATGGTGGCGTTATTGAGTTTTTGGTAGTCCACTACCATTCTTGGGGCAGTACCATCTTTCTTCTGAACAAAGAAGACAGGGGATACAAAATCTGAAATGCCATCTTTGATGAAACCCTTGGCCAGGTCTTCTTGTATTTGTCTTGATAGCTCTTGTTTTTCATTCTGGGGGAGTGGGTAAGTTCGGCAATCAAGGAATTTGGGGGCGTCTGGTTTCAGGGTGATTCTGAAGTTGAGTTCTCCTCGACTGGGTGGGAGTCGTCTGGCTGCTTCTTCTGAGAAAACCTTCTGATGTCATAAGTATTCCGGGGGGATGGTGGTTGTTCTTATTTGTGCAAGTCGGATTTTTGGTGGGTTTGCTATGGATAAAGGGGTGAGAAGAACCCCTAGGTGGTTTCTTAGGTGACCAGTGCTCCAATTGATGAGGGGATTTATTGCCTTCAAAAAGGGGTATCCAAGGATCATTCTATCTTCTCCCAAGTTGGTAACATAGAAGGTGAGAAGTTGGGTGGTGGGTCCGTGACGTACAGTCATGTGGGTGTAATGGGTTAGTGCTCCTCCTTGGTTGTTGGTACCGTCCACATTAATAATGGGTCTGGGGGTTCTGAGGGTTCGGAGTGGGATTTGTAACTTTCCCATGATTCCTTGGCTGATGAAGTTTTCTGTTGCTCTGCTGTCTAGGAGCGCTTGGCCAGTCTTTCCATTTGTTGTGATCATAAAGGGTACTTTCATTGAGTTTTCCTTATGTTGGACAATGGTATCTATTTGGGCCTTAGTACCGAGTGTTGTACCTTGGCCTAGAGAAAATCCTCTTTGAGGATGAGGTCCCAAAGCTTGGCTCTATCCTCCGCTGGTAAAGTTTTCATATGGGCCACCATAGTGGAGGCTTCTTCCTCTTTTGGTGGCTCTGGGGTTGGTTCAGTAGTACGTGCCTTGGAGGTAGTGGGGGCAGTATTCTTGGGGCACTCCCGGCTAAGGTGGCCTTTCTCTCGGCAGTGGAAGCAATGTCCTTCTTTTGCCAATTGTTTCCTTTCTTCTTCAGTGAGCTTTTTGAAGTTGGACTTGGCGGCGTCCACTTGCATTCCATCAGGATGATGGGACCTGTGTTCCAAGGGGGAGTGTGTGATCTTCCCTTTAAGTTTCTCTCTGATGGTGATGAAATGTCAATGCTGTCTTCTGGCCTCCTCCTTCCATTCTTGAAGAGTGGTAGGCCAAACATCCCTGTTTAAGATTGCGTGGTAGAGTCTGACTTTCAGGCCATTTTTGAAACTTTCAATAGCAATGACGTCCGTTTCTGGCCATCCTGTTTTGTTTAGGAGCTGCTTGAAGGTGGAGATGTAATCATCTAGGGACTCCTTCATTGTGTGTTTGGCAAGAGCTGCTTGGGCATCTTCTTTCTCCGCAGTGTTGGTGAATTTGAATGTAAAGTCTGTGACAAAGTCATTCCATAGTACTTCGTCCATTCTGTTAACGGGGTTTTGGGCCCTGTTTACTTTATCCCTGAGTGCAGTTGCCTGCGAATTGACCCATTCTTCAACCTTTTCTCCTTGAACATAGGAGAGGGCTAGCATCATTCGTTTGAAAGGGGAAATCATAACTGCTTTGTCGTCATTAAGGCCCCAGTACAAGTTAAATTCCATGATGAATCATTTAGTTTTGTTCCTCTCCCCTGTGAAGGCGGTGGGTTCTTTGCCACTGAGGGACCAATTAGTGCCTGGGGAAGCTGCTTGGGGTGGAACGACGACTGGGGGGGCCTGGGTGGCCATCTGAGGGGCCTGAGCGGCCATCTGGGGGGGTTGTACAGCGACTTGGGGTTGGGCTGCCATATTAGGTTCTGGGGGATTCTGCGGTTCAATTTCTAGGGTTTCAATGGGTTCCTGGTTTCCAAGGGGGTCCTCTGGTTCTAAAGCAGGGGATTCGAAGGGTGTCTGAGTTTCGACAGTGTTTTCTGGTTCAGGGGGGTTGCCTTATGTAGAAGAGGCTTCTGATTCTGATGGTGGTTCGTAGAGAGGGTCGTTTTCCCTCCAGTAGCCTAATCCAAGGCTGTTTCTGAGGAGTTCTAGGTCTAGATGAGTGTAGAGTTGTCCTCTTCTAAGTCGTAGTTCGAACCAACGATTGTTGATGAATTCAACTGGTAGCTCTTCATTGTTCTCGACGGTGACGTAGCAGAGGAAGGTGTGAAAACTATCCCAAGTGGCGGTTCCTACAACGTGTTCGGGAAGGTCTGGGGATGGTCTGGGTTGTACGCGGACCCAACTGGTTTGATGGTAATTCAAGGTTGATCTCCAGAATAGAGTAAAGGAAGCTTAGCTTGTGTTATGGCATCGCGGCCGTAAGAGCGTTAGCTCAAGGTTCAGTGGGGCCAAGTCCCTGTGGCTTGGTTCAAGGGTTCAATGGGGGCCAGCTCAAAGAGACTGGATCAGAGGTTTAGCATCTCAAGGCTGAGTCAGACAATGACTCAGTCTGCAGACAGAGTCAATCTCCTGGTTTCACAGAAGAGGAGGACAATGAGAGAGAAGCAGAAGAGGAAGAGGAACACAAGGGTTCCTTGAGGTATGCTGAGATCGAGCAAAGCGTAGGCCAGCACAAGCAAGTTGTGATTGAGAGAGAGTACAGGGCAAGGGATGCTGACAGGAAATGGGACAAAGCTAAGCTTGGGGCATTCCCCAGCTTCTACAGGTGCTTAAATACTGTATGTAGCGAGGCTGTGCAGTACCATAAGCAGAACAATAGATAAAGGTAGACCAATAGCAAAAGTAACTCGAAAATAGGCGAAACACAATAAGTGAAACGCAATAGGTGAAACACAACAAGTGAAACACAATAGGTGAAACAATAGGGGATCACCATCAAGGGATGAAACAGTAACCATGGGGACAAGGATAACAAAGAAGAACAATAATGAGAGGGATTACCGACAAGGGGGTAAATTACAACAATACCCCCTCTAGGCTAGGTCTGGCATGACCTAGTCACTTACTCCATGATAACCTTCAATCCACTCACCTTCCCATCCTTCAGTCACTGCTAGAGCATCTTCTTCAGTGAGGAGGGTGGGGACATCTCTTGGTATATGCCTTGGGCTACATTCTAGAGAGTTCAACTCCTTGTAATACTCATATTGTTTTATTTCTGCTTCAGTAGTGATTGGCACGACGTCAGAAGTACTGGCTCTAGGCATGCGTCGTGAAGTGGAAGCCAAGCATACTGCATTGGGGACTTCTCAGGCTGGGAGTCCACCACCTCGTCTCTCCATCTGGGGAGTATTGGATTCTCATCTGGTTCAAGCGCTGCAATGCAGAGGTTGTCCCCTGCCACCTCTCCCTCATCACCCTCGCATAGTGAGTGAGGGTTCTGACCCAGCCCTAGCTTCGGCTGGTGTAGCATGTCATGAGGTTACTGGGGTTGGAGTTAGGGAAGGAAGGGGTGTGTCCAGGTTAATAGTACTGTTGTTTAAGACGGTCACCACTACTTGCTCCGCAGCAGAAGTTTCCACCATTGTACTCGTCAGTGTGCTCCTGAGACCTTCCACTGCAGTGGACATATGCACCAGAGTGTTCTTGAGGCCTTCTACTGTGGTTGATGCTGCTCGAGCATTAGCCACTGCATCTTGTAAGACCCCTACTGTGCCTCATAAATGTCCCCTTAAGTGTTACCAAGTGGTTTGGGGTCCGGAAGATGCCGGAACACCTGAACTATGGACTGCACTGTTTGCATTATGCGTGCGTCAGATCTTGATCGTTTATGTTCCTTGATATCACATTCGGAGCGCGTTGATCGTATCTTTCAGAAGATGTACTGAAGAAGCAATGAGTAGCATTGCTTCTGTCCCAGATGTTCCTGTACCGCCACGTACATCGATTCCTTGATTGGGGAAGCACTTAATGCTTCCAACACCGAGATCGTTTAAATAGAAGCAACCTCGCTTCTATGAGCTGCCTTTTGCTTCTATAGCACCAACCAGTACTACAGTAGTATGAACCTTATCCCTGTAGGGCTATATAAAGCCTCCAGTAGAAACAGTTGAGCCTTAAGCTCGACTTAGTTTGCCAATCCCAAACAGTTGACTCCTACCCCGTCTGCAGAGCCCCTCTCATCTTGTTGTCATACTCTAGAAGGATCTAACACTCCTTCCCCTCCACAAGTATTGCTTGCTTGACTCAAGCATATCTGCATTGGTAGGACGTGTTTATAGACATGACCATTTATCTTATTTAAGGCACTTTGGAGCCTTAACATTAAGGTCCTTTCTTCTGGTAAAAGTGGCCTTAGATGACTGCACCACTTGACAGGTTGATGAAACTTGTGATTGTTGGGGACTATACATTGTTGGCGGGAGATGCAGGCATAGTGGGGCATCTTGCAATGTCGGTCCCAGTGCCCTTTCCACCCACACCATCAGCACTTGTGCTCATACATGAGCTGCCACCATTTAGCCATTCCTGCATTGCAAGGGGGGGATGGAGGGCGAGAAAACTTTCCTCTCTCAATCTCTTCCTCCTCACGAGCTCCTGAAGACGGTCCTGCTGTTCCTCCCTTGTCATCCTGGGAATTTTTGCTTCTAGCCCCTCCTCTAATTCTTTCTGCAACATGGCAGGCAATGAGGATTTGTACCTCCAGTAAGTGGAGCTCTTCTTGCCGTAAGCCTGTACCTTCCAGAACGCCTCATGGGCCATTTGCACTTGAGATAAGAGTCCACATTTCTCATGTGCAAGGGAGGAATTTGGCAGCTTGGAGATGAGAATACGCTCCCTGATAGATATCCTCCACTTGAGCTCTATTGAGGGCCAATTGATCTCTTTCTTGCTGAATAACCTTTTGTTGCTCGTTGAGTACTTGATTTCATCAAGCCAGGCTAGAGAGTCATGTGGAATGCTGGTTAATGCACCATATCTTGGCTTGGACTCCAGCATCTCCCAATGTGTGTGTGATGGAGGCAAGGAAAGAGTCAAACATGTGGAGAGTGAAATCTGGGATGTCAGCTGTAAGAATGTCAGGGTACTCTTCTTCACTCTCTGGAAGGAACTCTGGGTAGAGGTTGTAGTTAGGATGCACGTATAGGGGTTCTCCAAAGACCAGCTTGTCCTTCCCTTGGCAACCCCAGATGAATGGTTCTTCTGAGCCCGGGTTTCCACCCACACCCCATCAAATATACTTGGCTGGGATGAGTTCATGCCAGTCATTTGGGATGATGACATGGACAGGGTGTTGACTGGGGTCATACTGTTCCCATCCTTCTCTGGGGATGTCAGGGTCCATGTAGGTATTTGTAGGGGAGTTGATTGTGATGGGAACCGGACTAGTCAACTCTTCTGTTGTAGGCCCCAGGGGCACAACTGCCTCAAGGTATTTGAGGTCAGGGAGAGATGGGGAAGGTGTTTGGACATGGTAGGAAGGTGATGCTCGTTCATCTGTGGACATAGTCATTCTGTTGCCAACAAGGTCAAGATAAATGGGGAGTAATTGGTCAATGTGAGTATGACTAAGTCATTGACAGAGTTCCTCAATGGGGGATGAAGGCCTACTCAAGTCAGTATTGCTTTCCATGCCAGTTTTTATAGCTCTGATGGCCATAGGATTTTCTTGTGAAAGTCTTTCATGAGGTCGGGGGCATGTAGATTTGTGGCTGGCTCCCAAGAGTTGTAAGCAGAGGAGTTTCCTTTCCAATGGACATAATACTGCAGCTGTTTCTCCTTCCAACATGCCTTGACCCCAAAATGTTTTCAAGTTCCCACTCCTCTTCATCATTTATGACATCTGGTGGTGGTTCTTCATAATATGTGCCATACTCTTCCGTCTCCTGATATGGATGTAAGAGGTTAGCATGGAATACATCATGAATCTTCCATCTGTTTGGTAGTTGCAATTTGTATGCCACTGGGCTTATCACTTCTTTGATTATGAATGGTCCTGGTCTTTTTGAGGCTAGCTTGGCCATTGGTTGAAAAGTTTTGATGTTCTTCCCTTCTAACCATACTTTATCCCCTTCCTTATAAGGTTTAAACCTTATCTTCTTCTTCAACAATCTATGCCCCAATAGGATAGCCTTTTGGGCATCCCATCTTGCCCTTTGTAATGGTTCCTTTCTTTCTTCTAATTTTGGGAAGTTTCCTACTGTAGTTGGTTGATAAGTCTTTGGGAGGAATCCCATCCACAACTTGTATGGTGTTTGCTGTGTGGCACTAGAGGTATGTGAGTTCATAATATACTGGGTTATTGGTAGCAAGTGTCATGATAACTAGCCGTGTCATTTCACAAGCGGGAAACAAGTTGATGATAGCAAGGTGTTCAAGAAACGGGCTGGTTCCTGTATATAATGAGTAAGGATCCCTGCAGCAGTCGAAGTGTTTTATGCTAAACTGGTTATGGCCAATAGACCCTTCCTAGTACGACTCGGTCCATTGAGAAGCTAGGGTAAGTTTATAATGGGATAGACTAGGGCTGGTTCCACTAGCTATATGCGTTCTAGTCCGTTGGGGACCTTGAACAATGCAGAGAGAGTAGAGGAAGGTAGGTCTTAAAGGAGGAGAGCTCTTCTCAGGGGAGTGAAGAGAGACTCTTAGGAAAGGAAGGGAAAGGCGAAGAGTAGATGGTAGATGGTGTGTGAAGAGTTGATGAAATGGAGAGGTGGTTGTGGTTTAAGTTTGTGAGAGTGAAGTGGGTTGCAGGAGAATATGTTGGACAAGAGTAGGTTGGATTCTACAAGAGACCAAGCTTAGGGCTTTGGTCACAAAGTACTGAGCTTATATATACAGGAGAAGTGCAGCAATAGCTGCGCTTTGACTGTGCTACTAGTATAGTAGGAGTCATAATAAGTATGAGTCATAGGAAGGAGGCCACGAATGAGTCAGAACCAAGTAGCTGTGCTGCACAGTAGGTGCGCAGCATTGCACAGTCGAAACTAAGAAGTGAATATAAATGGAAAGAGAACCAAACAAAGGGAAAGTAACAGCAATCCAGTGTTACCTGGACGTGTATGGATCAC
The DNA here is from genome assembly GCA_025769875.1 of Russula earlei. Lineage (NCBI taxonomy): Eukaryota > Fungi > Basidiomycota > Agaricomycetes > Russulales > Russulaceae > Russula > Russula earlei. The sequence continues at coordinate 125,738 of JAGFNK010000062.1, read as the reverse complement.
ATGATAACACAGAAGGGATCACAAGACGTAAGAGATCATGAGACTAGTAAGTAAAGGGATGTACGAAAGCAAGCAGTCCATAGCAAAAGGTAAGTGGTAAACGTAAAAGGAAAATGGTGTAACAGCAAGTCCACCCAATTGTCTTGTTGGAAATTGCAATATATCTGCAATATGGTTTCAACTGTTTGATTGGTTCTTTCTGATTGCCCATCAGTTTGAGGATGATACACCATGCTCATGTTTCTTTCTATTTTGAGCTGTTGACAAATTTCTTGGGCAAGCTTTGACGTAAAGCAGGTATCTCTGTCCAAGATGATTTTGTTTGGTAAACCCACAAATGGAAGACCCTTTCATGATAGATCTTGGCTAGATCTTCTGTCCCCATAGTCTCTTTAAAAGGGAGAAGTATGACTGCCTTTGTACAGTCATGGTCAGTTATAGTGAATATCAAATTGTATCCTTTTGACAGTGGTAACTTGGTGATAAAATCCATGGCTGTAGTTTGAAAAGGAGTTGCTTCTGTCTTGAGTGTTATTGGATATATTGGTGGCTCATTACGTCTTGTGATAGTTTTATTTGATTGACACGTTGCACATCCCTTGACAAAATTTTGAATCACTTGTCTTTGATTGGGCCACCAATAATCTCTTCTTATCACAGTATAGGTTTTGTGCAACCCTGGATGTCCTGCTGTCAGTCCATCATGATATTCTCAAAGGATTGCCTGGTACAGCTTCCATGCCTCCCATCACTACCAAGGCTGTATCCTTCCTCCATTGTCCATTAGCTATTTTGAGTTCATAATTGTCCTTCCATTGCTTCAGGAGTCTTGTTCCTTCTTCCTTCTTTTGGTCAAGCTTGACTCTTTCTTCCATGGCCGTGACTTCTAGAACCTGAACAAACAAGTTGTCTGGTAAGGCAATAACCTCTTCCTTTTCCAGAACATCTGATTTGTAGTCTGGTCTTCGTGACAGCCCATCTGCTCTATTTCTTTTTCCTGGTTGGTGTTGCAGTTCTAGATTGTATTGTGCCACTATGGGGAGATATCTTGCTACTCGGTCCCTCAGTTTTTGAGGTTCTTGACAGTACATCAGGTTCTTGTGATCTGTAAAGACCACTACCTTGTGAGGTGATCCAAGCAAGAGATGTCTCCAGTTTTTGAGGGCAGCAACCAATGCTAGGAATTCTCTGTCCCATACTACATAGTTTTGTTCTGCTGAATTTAAGGTCCTGGAATAATATCCCACCTCCCTTCTTATTTGATCTTCATCATATTGATAGAGAATGGCCCCTAGAGCATAGGATGAAGCATTAATGTCTAAAAAGAACTGTCTCTTAAAGTTCAGCTGCCAGAGTATTGGATCACTTGTAATCACTTTGATCAATTTATCTAGAGCTTCTTGGCATTCTTCTGTCCATTGGAAAGGGACCCCTTTCTTGAGTAATTGCATTATAGGTAAAGCTATAGTTGAGAAGTTTGGTATGAAAGGTTGATGGTATCCTATCATTCCTAAGGTCACTTGTATGTCTGTCTTGTCCTTGCATTCCCTTGGCCATTCACTTTATCTTTTGATCTTTGAAGGGTCTACTTGTATCCTTCCTTCTTCGGCTATCCATCCTAAGACTTCGATCCTTTCTTTCTTGAACTCACACTTGGATACCTTCAGAAAGTATGAGTTTTGTTCCATCAAGTCCAGGAATTCATGCACAATTTGTCGATGTAGAGTGTGAGTCCCTTTAGGGGTCATAATGATCCAATCATCCAAATAATTGGCAATGTTTTCCAGATATTTTTGAAGCAGTGTGATCAAAAATCTCTTCTCATAGAATGTGAGAAGTATGCTGGGGCATTTCTTAACCCAAATTGCATTACTCTTGGGATATAAGTCCTCATAGGTGTCTTGAAGGCTGCCTTTGACTGGTCTTCCTCCATGATCCTCATATTGTTATATCCTTTGACTATGTCGAACTTTGAGAATAGTCCATTATTCTGAACTTGCTCCATGATTCTTTGAATACTTTCTAAGGTGTCATTGTCCAGTATTGTCCATTGGTTTAACTTCCGATAGTCAATAATCAGCCTCTTTTCTTTACTGTTCTTTTTGCCAATAAAGAATACTGGTGACACGTAATTGGAGGCTCTGGGTTCGATGTATCCTTTTTCCAGTTCTTCTTCAAGATATTTTCTTAAATATTCCTTCTCTTCTTGAGACAGAGGATAAATTTTGCAATCCAAGGATCTAGGATCATCAGGAAATAGGTTTATCTTCATATCTTCTTCTCTACTGAGAGGAAAGCGTGTTGAATCCTCTTTAGAAAAGACTCTCATGTGTCGCCGGTACTCTTCAGGCAAATCTTGCTCTGTTAATTTTTGAGCCTTCAGATTTTGGTCTCTAGCCCATTTTTGAGCCAAGCTAGTCTTTTGTATATATAAGGCTTAATCCTCTTTGGGCTATGTACATTTCTTGACCACTTTTAGCTGCAAGGATTTGATATAGAGATTGAGGTACTTGAGCCATGCACTTTCCAAGCACAAAGAACCTTCCTTAAGTTCTCCCTTTTTCCAATCCATAGTTGGTTCGAATTCCCAAAGAAAGGGGTACCCTAGTATGACTCAGTCTCCTCCCAGGGACATGATACAAAACTTCTGTAACTTGTTCCTTTTGTTATTATGGACCCTAAGCAAACAAAAATGTTTCAGTTCCCCTTTCTTGTTTTCAGTCCCATCAACATTCTGGACCATCATTGGTTCTCGAAGAGCTTGTCTTCCTATCCCTAGTCTTTTCCAAGTTTCTTCGTCCAGGAAGTTTTCTGTTGCTCCACTGTCTAGTAGAGCCTTTCTGTGGCCACTCCTCATGCCATGTGAAACAAAAAGGGGATGTTCATAGTTGCAATTCTCCTAATGTACACAGTACAAGTCACTGCTGCCCTAAGTCTGGCCATTGACCTTGGGCTTATCAAAAATCCTCATCAGCCATTATTTTGTCCAAAAAGGCATCCTTTTCTTCTGTCTTCATTCCTTTAATAGCCGCCATGATACTGTTGATGTCATAAGCAGGGGGTTGTTCCTCTTTTTTAGAGTTCTTCACAGGTTTGTCTTCTTCTGCTTCAGTAGTTCAAGCCTTGACATCCTTCCCTTTTTGTTTAGGGTCATCCTTCTTTTTCCTCTGAGGACATTGTCAGCTCATGTGCCCAACTTTCTTGCATATAAAGCATTTCCCTTCTGCTTGTAGCTTCTTCCTTTCTTCTTCACTGAGCCTTGAAGTGGTCCTGACTACATCCACATCCATGGCGTTAGGATCTTTCTTGGCTTTCTTCTCCTTCCAATTCCTGAGCTGTTGTGCCCTGGAACTTAGGCTCCCAGATGCTCCTAAGGCATTCTTCATCTCATTCAGGGCTGCCGCTTCTTCCCTTGCTATGGTTTGCTATGCATCTAGATTGCCTGCTGCAGGTAGAGGCCTTCTCCAAAGGATCATAGCATGTAAGTTTCTTCGAAGCCCATCCCTGAACACTTTGACCATTCCTTGAGTATTTCTAGGCCGTCTGGACATGAGTAGGTATTGATTGAAAGTCACAATGTAGTCATCCAATTCTCCTTCTTTCAGAGTGAGTTGTTGGATGTTCATTGTGGCATCTTCTATAGTGGTACTGTCATGCCACTGATTCAGGAAGTCCATCAAAAAGAGGTTCCACAGGTCTTCATCTTCTCGAAGGTGAGTTGGTGGTAGTTGGTTTGCATGATCCCCTTGTACTCTTCTTATCAGGGCTTCCAGTTGTTGAATCACCCAACCATCAACCCTGTCTCCTTTTATAAAGGACAAAGCACAGGCCACCCTTTCATATGGCACTGTCATGATGCTGCTTTGAGAGTTCATGATCCTGTACAGCTCAAATTCTTTCATGAACTGTATAGTCTTCTTCCTATTTCCTGCAAACATTGCCAGAAGTTGTCCTCTCATTGATCTGGTTCCTCCAGGGATTCCTTGAGCTGGTCCAAAAACTGCTGCTTGGGGTGGGCCTCCTCCAGGTGGTACTCCTCTGGGTGGTGCTCCTCCACCTGGTGCTCCTCCATCTGGTGGGTCTCCTCCTTGCTGTATATTGGGCACCAACATCATTCCATGATAAGTGGTGTACAAATTCCCAGATGTCGAATGGGTGGTCTGTGTTGCTATTTGGGTGGTGGTAGCCATTATCTCAGTTGCTGCTTGCATTAGATCTATGGCTGTGGCAAAACGTTCAGTAAGCTTGTCTATTGGCTCCTTGTTCTTTTCAATCACCAGAGTGTCTTCTGGAGATTCTGATTGCTTAGGTTCACTAACACTGGTAATGGATGTGTCTTGTTCTGGTTCACTCCTGAACAACCACCCACTGGTATAGGGCTTTGTTTTGGTTCCTAAACTGAACTCTTCTGGATTGGCAATGGAATTGTCTTCAAGTACGTAGAATCTGTCCTTGTCCCAATCAATGAAATACCAGTGATCATTTATGTATTCTGCAGGTCGGACTTCATTGTTGAATTGAACATCAAAAGATCCACCCTCTGGTTCTGTGGTAGGATGCCACTGTGCTCCTACACTGGTTAAAGAAAAGTTTTGAAGGTTCTGAGTTCTTCCTCAAAACCTTGCGTATCATTTTCTGTTACTTCCTGTCTTGAATGGAGTTTTAATCGATTCCAACTCCAGCTTTGCCTAGCTTTCAGTTGTCATACTGACAAGCTTGTTCTCAGCAAAAATATACCAATGGATTTGGCTTTGTTCTATATCCTTCTTTTCTAGGATATAAAGTCTTGGAGGAGTTCCTGATCAACACAGGTTCCTCCCTATGACTACTTCTGCATAGGTTGGGATCCGAATCTTGCTCCTTCTTGGTGCAAAGGTAAGTACACTCGACTTATGTCAAGATCTGACTGATCTCGTTACTGACTCTTAGTGAAAGAGTTGCTTGATATAGTTCAAGCACTAGACTTCAAACCCTTTGATATTATCTCAGGAAGAATTGTTTCTTGTAAGAGAGTAAGTCAAGCGTAAGGCTCGACTTCTTGGTACAGCAGAGTATTTATACAATTTCTTGACAACAGCTGATCCAATTGTTGTGCAGCATAGAGTGCAGCTAACAGGCCAAGCAACCCACCTTAGAGGTTGTGCTAATGCTCAAGTGATATTGGGGTGTAGAGCAATGATGTATACTCGTCTACATGTATGGTATTTATACCTCTATGACCCAGGGCTGTTCCTAAGTCCAAAAGAGGTGACTACAGGTGTCCACTATATCGTGCATTCAGTGACGCATGATGTGGAAACGTTCTAGATGCAGCATAAGGCTGCATCTTGTGATAGATAGTGTAGTATGTGTAACCCTATTGCCATAAGCGCATATACTAAAGTTCTGTCTAACATGTAACATCTATGAGCGGATCTTGAACCTTGTATGAAGGTCTTCACCTTCTTTGATCTGTTCGGGTTCCAGTTCAACACTCCCCCTTGCTAAGTGCATCGGTAGATGCCGTGAGCATTTTCCCACATTCAGGGGTAGAACGTTAGTCCTAATTGCTCCCTGAATTTGAGGAACTTGATGCGACCAAGGTTCTTGGTGAACATGTCGGCTGGGTTATTAGCCCCTTCAATAAAGAATAGCTCCACCTGTTTATTTTGTATGACTTCACGAATGAAGTGATAGTGCAAATCAATGTGTTTGATGCGCTTTTCTTGCACAGGGTTGGAGGCTAAGAATATTGAGCCTTGGTTATCACCAAACAGTGGGATGGGAGCAAGATTGATGCCAAGTTCTGTTAGTAAGGATTTAATCCAAACTAACTGTCTGCTCGTGTCAGAGAGCGACATATACTCAGCTTCAGTGGAGGAGAGCGCGACTGTTTTCTGCGCTCGTGAGTTCCACAGAAATATTGCTCCAGCCAGGTTCACCATATAGCCTGTAGTGGACTTCCGATTTGTCGGATCAGAAGCCCAGTCAGAGTCAGCATATGCCATTAGGCCACCATTAGATGGTCCATCAGTAGACCAAGGCATAATTGGCGGTTCCCAAGAGGTATCGGCAAATATAGTATGCATGATTTAAATGAGCCTCTGAGGGATTGGCAGCGTGTTGCGACAACTTTGTGACAGCAAAGGCTATGTCTGGACGTGTTCCAAGCATTATGTATAGGAGTGATCCTATAACTTGTTGGAATTTTGACTGCAAGGCTGGGTCAGCAGCAGAAGTGTTGGGAGAGGGGTGATAGCCCTCTGGTAGCAGAGTAGGAGCAGGGTTTGCATTAAGCAAGTCGAAACACTGCAGCACTTTCTTTAGGTATTCAGTCTGGTCCAGATGTATCTGGCCAGACTTGCGTTGAATGCACATGCATAGAAATTCTTGGGCATTGCCCAGATCTCGACATTCCCAGAGCTTCATGAAGCGCTCCTTGGTTTTATTGATTTGTTTTTTGTCTGCTCCAAAGAAGAGCACATCATCAACATAGACGATGGCTATGATGCTCTTGTCTTTACTAACAAAGAGCCCAGAGTCAGACATAAGGCGAATAAGGCTGAGCGAGGCCATGGACTTGTCAAGGGCTTTCCACCATGCAAGTGCTGCTTGTTTGAGTCCATATATTGTGCGTTTGAGGCGCATGACTTTACGCTCTTGGCCTTTTATTTTGAAGCCCTCAGGCTGCTCCATATAGAGCTCTTCATTGAGCTCACCATAGAGAAAGGCAGTCTTGATGTCTAGTCCGCTAATGTGCCAATTTTTGAGCGCTGCTGAGCACAATCATCAGGTGGACTGTCTCAAACCGTACCATGGGTGAGAATATTTCATCATAGTCAATGCCTTCTACTTGGGAGAAGCCTTTGGCGACTAGTCTGGCTTTTTTACAACCATCAGACTTAAGGTCAAATACCCATCTATTTTTGATTATTTTGCGATCCTTGGGAGGATCGACTAGTTTGAAGACTTTGCATCTGCAGAGGGATTCCAGCTCCTCGTGACAAGCATCTTTCCACTCCTTTTGGAGTTCACTTGGCATTCGCAGAATGTCCCTAAAGGTCCATTCACGAATCTTCACAGTATCAGGTGTTTCCGAACTTAGTGGAACTGCTTGGGTGAGCAGATAGTTCAGAAATTTGACTCCCCCTTCCCTTGCTAGATGTAGAATGTCTTCTACCTCATCCTCAGAGGCTTGCGGTGGTTGATCGTCAAGGACGACAGGAGGGTAAGGGCCTGGTGCGGCCAATCCTGATGTACTATCCTGACTCGAGCTACCGGGTTGGTTTTCTGTCATTGTTCTCCATGTGTGTGTGCGCCGAACATCTTTTTCCACTTCTGTGGGGTGTCTGCGTTCACCATAGATGTTGCCAGGATGGGTAGGTACTTTCCTCAACTGCTGAGACCTTCAAAGAGGTACAGGTTCTTCAACAGGAGGAGGGGACAGTGTAGGAAGGACGGGCATTTGCTCATGTTCCTCTTCTTCTGGCGCCTGTATAGGCTGCTCATCGTCCTCACTTTTGATTGTAGGGAATGGGTCGTCAACACCAGGAATGGTGTCTTCGACAGGTTGTTGCGGTAGTTCCTCATGCGGTTCATTAATCTGCGTGGTACCTTTAGTGCGTGCTTTGTCGCATTTGGGGTACAGGGTCTCATCGTACAGGGTGGTAGCATTTGTGTAAAGCGTGTTATTTGGGAGCCTTATAAAGAGTGAGGCTTTGATCCCCTCAGTATGACCAAGGTAGATCATAAGCTCGCTTTTAGGCGAAAGCCTGTTGACTCGACACTTTTCTGGTATGTGCACATATGCACTGCAACCAAATACTCTGAGGTGTGAGATATCAGGGACCTCGTTCTTTAGGACTTCGTAGGGTGTACACCATTGAAGGCGTCTGGCAGGTGTCCTATTGTAACAGTGTGTCCCATGATTCACTGCAAATTCCCACCAGGAGGGAGGTAGACAAGCTTCAAGGTGCATCGCCTGAGCTTTGTCCATTACAGTGTGCATAAAGTGCTCTGCATGTCCATTCTGTTGTGGAGTGTATGGGGTGCTTTGCAGGATTTTAATTCCTTCGTCCTTTAGGACGTTATCAAAGGCCTCGGACTTGTACTCTCTGCCAGCATCGGACATCCACTCTTTGATTCCTGCTTTGTATTGGTTCTTGACCATAGCAAGGAATTGCTTGACGGCCATTATGGTCAACTTTTTATTTTTTAGGAGTGTGATCCATGCATAGGAGGAATAATCGTCAATGAAGCTGAAAAAATATTCATACTTATGATACGACTTCACAGGGAAACTCTTAAGGTCCGAGTGAATATGCTCGAACGGTGCGGAAGCACGAGTTTCAGAAGGGGGGTGCGCAGATGCAGGCATTTTGCCTTGCACACAGCCAGGACATACCTGGCTGTTCCTGAGGGATTTTCAGGTCTTCAGGGAGACCCTTGGTATGTGTCTTTGCATATGTTACAACATCCTTAGATGGGTGGCCAAGGTGTCGGTGAATGACATCATAATCTACCACGTAGATAAGAGAATGCGCTTGCACGCTTTCAATTGAGGCATCTAACCAATATGTGGTTTGACCCGGGAATAAGGGGTAAGAGGACAGGATTATTTGTCCATCCTCTCATAGGGAAATATGTTTATTGTTCCCTAATGCATGCATCCCTTGTTGTAAAAACTCCCCCATAGATAATATCCAAGTGTTAATTTTCAGAATATAAAGGACAGGAGAAATGCATGTGACAACCATTTTTGAGTTGACAGTGTGCCGGAGCAACACAGCGCCTTTGCCTTCCACATATATTGTGTTATCGGCAGTTTTAACAGGGGATCTTTCGTGCGGCAAAGCCGGCGTATGCTCTATAAAATCTTTTATTTCGAAGGTGAAGTGTGCGGACGTGCCAGAGTCTAGGAGCCATAAGGATCCCATTTTACTCAAGTTGTGCTTTCCTCTACATCTCGAACAATTTTTGTTACATTCACTTTGAAGGGAAGTAGTCCCTTCACTAATTTGTACATTGTATGATACAAGTGAACACTTATCAGACATATCTAGCCCACTCTTTGGGCTGGGGAGATGCTAATAGGTTCTTTAGCGAGTGAAAGGAGAGAGGGAGGCACACACACGCTTCATTATCTTCGGGGTCGCTGCCCCAGTCAAGCACTTCATCTGACGGAGTCGGAGCACTGCTCAGGGGTGGCAGCACCTTCTGGGATACCATCATAAATGTCGAATAAATCCGACGTATTTGTTTGCGCGAAGTCGCCATCGTCCTGGTCCATAGGCTCAGGGACGGGCGATGGTAGTTTGACTGCACTTGATGAGGCAGCGGATTGAGTCGAGATCCGCTGCTTGAGGGTCTTGACTGTCTGTATAGTGGGAGTTACCCCAAGATCAGTCAGCAAGATCAAGCGCTTTGTTTAAGGCCTTGTAAGGGCCGTGAGTGCATTTGCGAGGGTCAGTCGCAGTTGGGACAGTATGTTGTTGGATCCCCGAAGGACCCAGATGGGCAATAGTGGTAATGGTCGGGAGTGGGAGTGCGGCAATGTCCGCAATATGAGAATGTCCAGGACCATGGCTGTGATCAGCCTTCTCCTTGCCTTTCCCTTTTCCTTTGCTGCCACGCTTACCGCGCTGGCACTTGTCCTTATCTTCATCGTGCTTGGGCTTATTGCCCTGCTGCTGATTGGAGAAGGAGGGGTCACCATGCTTGCGCTTGACAGCTGAAAGCTTCTGTGCGATGTGCTTCTTGCCTGTTCTGCAATTGATCTCAGTTTGATATTGAGAGATGATAGCCTCTCGGACGTCCTTAGCGTTAAGGTCGGCCACTTCATAGTTCTGAGTAACAATGTGGACAAGCATTTCCCATTTCTGGGGAATTGCAGCAAGCATGATGAGTGCCTGCAAGGTGTCAGGGATGTGAAGGGAGGAGGCAGTGAGACACTGGAATGCAGCATGTATCCGATCCATTTGTGGGCCAGGGTGTTGGCTTGGGTTAATGCGAAATGGAGATGGCCTCTTTGAAGTCCTTATAGATGCTAACTGTGGTCGCTGTGCCATAAAGGGTTTCAAGGCGATTCCAGATAGTTTCGGCACTATCCAGGGTCGTGAGATCCTGCTGGATCGCAATGCTAGATCTAAGGACCATATGACCGACTGCCATATCATTTCCTTTGTTCCATTCTCTCAGGGTTACGATAGTGGCAGCCTGGGCAGCAATCTCTTCAGCAAGAGGCACCTGAGGAAGTCCAGGAAGGGTTGGCATGTCAAATGTGCCATTGCAATAACCCCATAGTCCAACGGACATGAGGTAGGCTTTCATAGCCTTTGACCAAATACCATAGTTAGCGCCATCAAGGATGGGGACAACAGGGGCAGAGGGTTGAGATGACGACATAGTAGCTGTTAGAAAGGGGCTTAGAGGTCATCAGTAAGAGTATTTGTATTCAAACAAGCCGACATAGTCTCCCCAAAGGGTAGACTAGCTCGCCACAGCATGCAGGCTTCATGGCTGCTTCACCATCGTTGCAGCCGATGAAGGTGCATGGCTTGCAGGGCCCATAACCTGTTGTGCAGCATAGAGCACAGCTAACAGGCCAAGCAACCCACCTTAGAGGTTGTGCTAATGCTCAAGTGATATTGGGGTGTAGAGCAATGATGTATACTTGTCTACATGTATGGTATTTATACCTCTATGACCCAGGGCTGTTCCTAAGTCCAAAAGAGGTGACTACAGGTGTCCACTATATTGCGCATTCAGTGACGTGTGATGTGGAAACGTTCTAGACGCAGCATAAGGCTGCATCTTGTGATAGATAGTGTAGTATGCATAACCCTATTGCCATAAGCACATATACTAAAGTTCTGTCTAACACGTAACATCTATGAGCGGATCTTGAACCTTGTATGAAGGTCTTCCCCTTCTTTGATCCATTCAGGTTCCAGTTCAACACCGATTTGTATGAAACTTGGGTGCACATAGCTGAGGACCAGTAGTATCCAAAAATGTAGAGCACAATTCGAAAGTATCAGAAATGACTCATGTGTGAGTCATCCTTTCCTAGTATCTGTCATCAATCAGTAAGTGGTGAGTAAGCAATCGGTAAGCTGACCACTAAGCAAATCACTAAGCAGAAGTAAGCAGATGAGTAAGCACAGATGATTCATCAAAACATAGGTAAGCAGATGAGAATGCAAGAATCCTAACATTGTACTTCCAGTCTCAAACTGTAGTCATGTTAGAGAAACAAAATCGATGTATTTGTGGTCATGCAATTTGGGGTTGAGGGTTCAGAAGGGTAAGCTTGTTCTAATGTCACTGACTGGAGGCAGTGTCACTGACAAATTGTTTCATGCATGAGATGTGCGCACTGAGTCAAGCGAGAACAAGAAGTTCTTGTGAGGATCAGGGGTCTCAGTGACAACAATGCTGAGGCGATTGTGTACCACAGAGAGGAAACACAACTGATAAGTCTTTGCATTCAAAGACTTAGAGACTTAAAGGGGATTTTGAGGAGTTTGCTTGATTACTTGCAAGCCTACAAGTCCAAAGTAAATTCCAGTGATATTTCACAAGAGAACAAGCTTAAGGCTTGTCCTCAGCAGAGAGAGGGTTTATATACAGCAGGACTATCTATATCAAATAGTGTCCTTGAGGGAAAATCAAGGCAATTGAGGGAGAACATGCTGGAATGTAGTGGTACACATGAGTCAAACATGAGTTCTGTCCAGGTAGGTTAGCCTGGTTACCAGTCTGGTCTGAAGTACCAGTACTTGTGACAACCAGAGTGGAACTGGTACAGGTTGTGAGAGGTGATCATGGAAGGAGAGAGCCAGAGTGTGCTAGATAGGGCAGTCCTAAAGGAGTACCTCTGGTAGTAGAGTGCCACAAATCAAATGGACAGTCTGAAGACTGTCTGCTACTTTATTGAGCACTTATATACTATAAGGAACTACTAAATAGGGAACAAGTCATAACCTTGTTATCAAGCACAATTGATGGATGAGTAAGAAGTCAGAGTATGCTTACTGAGCATGCTCAGTCATGCTCAGTAAGCTGCTGAGTAAAAAGGCTCATATTGATGAGTAAGAGCCTTTAGTGTCCACATGTTCACTGCTTAGTACATGTGCAAAGCACCAAGAATCAATCACACAACAATGTGCATGCAATATTGTGGACACCTCTACTCACCCCTTTTGTCCATGTGAACAGGGTGGCATCATAGAGGCTGGGTTTCCTCTTATAAGGAAGGGTCCTTCTAGGGACCTCTCCAGGAAATGGTTCATGACAATTGTCATCTTGCCATTGATTGATGGACCTGGTCAATGATTCAGTTCCTCCTCTGTTTCTGCTGTTTTTTTGGCCTGGGCAAATGTGATGCTTTGGCAATGAGATGTCAGTGCAGGTTTGGCAACATCAGAATCCATAATCAAACAGCTCAAAGGAACAGGTTGGCATCTCACATGAGGTGCTCTTGCTGTTGACATGATCACAATTTATAAAAACAAGAACAAATATACCTTTATACAGCCATAAAACTAAAACTGCACAGTTATTCATTGCTTTATTCCAGTGGAGAAAGGTGAATTCAGGCACCAAAAGCCACAGCTTGGGCCATAGCTTCAGGCTTTCAAAATCTCAAGCCTGGGCCATGGGCTGCCTCCGAGCCGTTGACACCCAGGTCAGCTCGGCTCCTGTAGGTTCGGCCCCGGCCGGCTTGCGGCTTTGAACCGGGCCGCGAACATTACTAACGATGACAATGTGTGAAATGACAATGTGTGAAAGGCAAGAGAATAGTACAGGATCACCACAGCACAAAGTTTGTGGGAACCTATCTAGTGGAACATCACGGGTCCGGTTTCCCCCCCGACATCGATCCGGCCGTCCATGCGCTCCCAGCTGGTGATCCGTTCCGATCGGAGCATAGCCAAGCAGCACCAGTATAATACAATTTAAATTTCTCTCCAGCTGTGCTCCCAAACTAGTTGGTACTGGTACCGACGACTTTCTAAACTTTCTACACCACTGTCTTTCAACTTCGATTCGACACCTTCGATTCAACAATTTGTATTCTCGTTCATAAATAACAATGCGACATGTTTTGGCCATATTCTGCCTTACCGTTGGCATTGCTCCACTGTTCGCGCATGCTTCAGAGTACGTCAACCGCTTCAGTCCTCTTTCTCCCCTGAAATTGACGTCATCTCGCAGAAGTGGAGAGCTTGAACGTATTGAAATGGAGTATGACCGTCTTCTAACCGAATGGAAGAGGAGGCATGCGCCAACACCAGAGTACGCGAACCTCTTCAGTCCTCTTTCTCCCCTGAAATTGATGTTACCTCGCAAAAGGCAGGAGGAAGCACTGAAAAACGTGCCTCGAGAACATTTCGAGATGTTAAAGGAAATAAATAAGCAGATTGATCAGCAGATCCATGAGACAGACTCCCAACTCGACACGCTCAACCCAATAACTGAGGATCAGAAATTTTCGTCGATTACAGAGGACTACCGACAGATCATGCGAACACTGGATAAGAAGGTGAAGGACCTCAAAAATAACCACCCAACCCCGGAGAGTCTTAAAACGTTCAATCGGTTGAAAAAGGCGTTGCTTAGATATGATAACCACCCTACCTCTTGTTGAACCGGAACCCGAACGGATCAAAGAAGGCGAAGACCTTCATACAAGGTTCAAGATCCACTCAAAGATGTTATGTGTTAGACAGAACTTTAGTATATGCGCTTATGGCAATAGGGTTATGCATACTATGCTATCTATCACAAGATGCAGCCTTATGTTGCATCTAGAACATTTCCACATCACGCGTCACTGAATGTGCGATATAGTGGACACCTGTAGTCACTTCTTTTGGACTTAGGAACAGCCCTGGGTCATAGAGGTATAAATACCATACATGTAGACGAGTATACATATTGCTCTACACCCCAATATCACTTGAGCATTAGCACAACCTCTAAGGTGGGTTGCTTGGCCTGTTAGCTGCGCTCTATGCTGCGCAACACCTCTCCCCACTATCACACCATGTGACCTTCGGGAAACTGGCCCAATGTTAGCCAAGGTTATGGAAGATAAACAAGGGCTTGTACAGTCTTTTTGCAGCATGGTTCAGTGCATTTTCTTGTTGTAGAGATGTTTTCCATGATGTGTAGGATGAAATTCTGTGTACCAAATAGGTCCTCACTATTGGCTAGTGTTTGAAAGACCTGTCCTGTCTGGTTTTTTGCCCACCTTGTGGTGCAACTGTGAACCAGACTGGTTCATATATTTCAAGAATTACATGCAACCACACACCAGACTGGATTAGACCAGTTAGTGTGGTGGGAAATAGACATTTGAAAATTGCACCTGCAAATTAGCCTGGCTAATTTGCAGCTAATGTGCTGAACTTCCTAAGATGGTCGGAATGTGGTGCAAATTAGGGCAAATTTGCCCAAGAGTGCCAGTGTGTCTATGGGCTGTGCACTTGGACTCAACTGTCTCAACAGGGCCATGGTTGCCCAGCTTGAAATAAAAGATCGCAAAGACAAGCTGTAGCCATACAGTAATGTTTACTTTTGATAGACTAATATCAAACTTCATTGCATCCATGCCTTGCTTTGCCCCAATTATCACACCCAATGAGCTCACTGGCAGGCAAGTTCAAGCAGCTCAAGCTAGACTTGCAAGCTCTATTGGAGTTGCAGCCTCGGTGTCACAGGTCAGTCATGCACTCACATAGCACATGATGAACATGCAAATGTATATGGTTCATTTTGTTTCTTTTTCCCATCCCTCAGTCTTCTACAATAAGACTGTGTCATGAACCATTCTCCAGAGAGGGCCCTTGAAGGACCCTTCCTTATGAGAGGAAACCCAGCCTCTATGGTGTCACCCTGTTCACACGAGCAAAAGGGGTGAGTAGAGGTGTCCACAATATTGCACGCACATTGTCATGTGAGCGATTCTCGGCACAATCAACATACAGCAAGCCCCACTTAATAGCAACCCTTCTAGCAATAAAGGACAGTATTAGGGCCTTCCTAAGGACCCTTTAGGATGACTCTAGGTGCTCTAAAATAGGCACTAACCTAGGATCAAAGACCCTACAACGTGTTATTAGACTAACTCTAATAACTATAGAATGAACTATAAGGCAATACTAAGGACCTTAATAGAAGTATTAGGGTTGACTCTAAGGACCCTAATAGAACTATAAGGGCCTTATAAGATAACACTATTCCCTAAACCAAACTACAAGTCCTCAAATGACCGGCCCTAAACCAACTAACAGAAAATGAATCAGGTGCTCGCACGTGTACTGAAGCAGTGAACATGTGGACAGTGAAGGCTCTTACTCATCAAGAGAAGCCTTCTTACTCAGCAGCTTACTGAGCATGACTGAGCATGCTCAGTAAGCGCACTCCAACTTCTTACTCATCACTCTATTGTGCTTGATAACAAGGTTATGACTTGTTCCCTATTTAGCAGTTCTCTTGTAGTATATAAGCACTCAATAAAGTAGCAGACAGTCCTCAGACTGTCCATTTGTTTATGGCACTCTCTACCCCTGGGATACTCCTTTAAGGACTGTCCCCTTGTGACCACTCTGGCCTCTTCCCTGTGTACCTGTTCAACTCTACCAGTAACTATACCTCTTTGGTATCTGATACTGCTTTGGACTCTACTTCTCACTCACACCATCTTGGACATCTATCGACTCGTCTTCGAGCTTACCCCTTGCTCTTGAACTGGATAGTTCAACAGTGAGTCTTGACAGACTGAGCACTTATTACAGAGATGCTTTCAACAGATTATGAGACCTGATTATCTCTAAACAAGCCAAATAACACAGCATAAGTGGCATTGAACAAGAGGACGAGCCAAATGATGAGGAGGTACCAGATGGCTACTGGTACGTGTTGCAAGAGGCAGAGGTGAAGGTTGGAGGCCAGTGCAGTGAAGGGGCTTTAAACAAGGCAGTCATTGAAGAGTACCTTGGAATGAGGGAAGTCTTTAAACTGAGCAGTTGCAGGGGAGTACCCAGGAGGATGAGAGTATCACAAATGGACAGTCTGATGACTGCCATGTTACATTGGGGCTTAAATACTAGTTACAAGTCTGAGTACAAACTACAGAAAATAACTCAGACTCTTTGGACTGCTCCAATCAGATTCTAAGAGCATAAACTTGTTATGTCAGACCTATGGGTGATTCAGAATGATTATGGAGACTGTGGAGCAATGACATCATCATGATATCACTTGTGGAGTGCTTGGTGAGTGTCAAGACACATACTGCTGATCACTAAGGACTCAGGAGCAGGTGGGCAAGGGTCAGAACAGACGGTATGCAGCGTAGGCGGCATTGAACAAGAGGACGAGCCAAATGACTAGAATATACAAGATGGGGACTGGTACGTGTGACTGGAGGCAGAGGCAAAGGTTAGAAGCCAGTGCAACAAGGGGGCTTTAGACAAGGCGGTCGTAGAAGAGTACCTTGGAGGCAAGGGAAGTCTTTAAACTGAGCAGTCGTGGGGGAGTACCCAGGAAGATGAGAGTATCACAAATGGACAGTCTGACAACTGCCATGCTTCATTGGGGCTTATATACAGTGTACAGGGTCGATTTCAAAGAACTGGGACTATTCTAGACTCTTTGGTACCATCCAATAGGACTACAGAGGCATAAACTTGCTTGTGTCAAGTTTCAGGCTTACTGAGCGCATTACTGATCATTGTGGAGCGATGACATCGTTATGATGTCACTGTGGAGCGCTTAGTGAGCTTATGAGGTCACTGTGGAGTCGCTCAGTCAGCCATGATGTCATTGGAGCCTCAATGACATCAGATGAGTTATGCAACAGTTTCTAAGAGGTTGCGCCACTGTTTTGGGTTCTTGGTGGCTGGATGACCATGTGGCTGCCACGCAATGATTACCCGATTAGGAAACGGGTGCCTGGTCGTGTTATAGTGCCTTTGCAATAGCGATATCTTGTACTGCAGGTGTCATGAACCAGTCTCCGGAGAGGGCCCTTGAAGGACCCTTCCTTATAGGAGGAAACCCAGCCTCTATGGTGTCACCCTGTTCACACGAGCAAAAGGGGTGAGTAGAGGTGTCCACAATATCGTGTGTGCATTGTTGCGTGAGCGATTCTCGGCACAATCAACATACAGCAAGCCCCACTTATTGGCAACCCTTCTAACAATAAAGGACAGTATTAGGGCCCTTCTAGGGACCCCTTAGGACGACTCTAGGTGCTCTACAACGGGTACTAACCTAGTATCAAAGACACTACAATGTGTTATTAGACCAACTCTAATAACTATAGAATGAACTATAAGGCAATACTAAGGACCTTAATAGGAGTATTAGGGTCGACTCTAAGGACCCTAATAGAGCTATATAAGGGCCTTATAAGATAACACTATTCCCTAACCAAACTACAAGTCCTCAAATGACCGGCCCTAAACTAACTAACAGAAAACGAATCAGGTGCACACACGTGCACTAGAACAGCAAACACGTGGACAATGAAAACTCTTACTCATCAGGAAAGCCTTCTTACTCAGCAGCTTACTGAGCATGACTGAGCATGCTCAGTAAGCACACTCCGACTTCTTACTCGGCACCCTATTGTGCTTGATAACAAGGTTATGACTTGTTCTCTATTTAGCAGTTCTCTTGTAGTATATAAGTGCTCAATAAAGTAGCGGACAGTCCTCAGACTGTCCATTTGTTTACGGCACTCCCCATCCCTGGGATACTCCTTTAAGGACCGTCCCCTTGTGACTATCCTGGCCTCTTCTCTGCGTGACTGCTCTATGCTCACAGTAACAGTGCCTCTCTGGTATTTGTTACTACTCTGGACTCTACTCCTTGCCCACGCGGTCTTGGACGTCTATGGACTCGTCTTCGAGCTTATCCCTCGCTCTTAAACTGGATAGTTCAACAGTGAGTCTTGACAGCAGGAGGGATAGCCCAGAAAACGGAAGGAAGTTGGCAATGCAAAGTGAGAGAGGTCTCTCTTGAGTGAAATAGGACAATCTATGGCCAGGACCTGGCCTTGGTTTGTAACAGTGAGCATATGATGTCATAGTGGAATTTCTCAGTCAGCCATGATGTCAGTGGCACTTTATGACATCATATGGATTGTTCTGGGAGGTCTAGGAGTCCTTCCAGTGTTTTTGGTACCAAGTGGCTGAGCAGCCATGTGGCTAGCACATGGTGGGTTACCCAGACAGGAAAGAGGGTGCTCTAGCAAACCACAGGGATTGGGGAACAAGGATTCCTTGTGATGTATGCTTGCAGAAGGGATGTTAAGATCCGACAGATCTTAGTACCGACTCTTTAGTGAAAGAGTTGCTCGATATAGTTCAAGCACTAGACTTCAAATCCTTTGATATTATCTCAGGAAGATTGGATGTAGAAAAGAGAGGGGCCTCTTTCAGGTAGAGTCTGCACTATAAATTTGTTTAGATCGATAGACAAGATGATTGTCTTGTTAAAAGTGTAAGTCGAGCGTAAGGCTTGACTTCTTGGTACCGTGGACTATTTATACAATATCTTGATAACTGCTGATCCGATTCGTATGAAACTCGGGGTGCACATAGCTGAGAACCAGTAGTATCCAAATACAGAAAGCGCAATTCAAGAATGTTAGAAATGACTCATGTGTGAGTCATTCTTTACTAGTATCTGTCATGAATCAATAAGCACTGAGTAAGCTCTTACTGATCAGGATCAGTAAGCAATCACTAAGCCAGACAGGATCAGTAAGCAATCAGTAAGCAATCACTAAGCCAGATCAATAAGCGGACATATGAGTAATCACAGATGAGTCAGCGAAACAGGTGACAGTCGGAGAACACAAGAATCCTAACAAGGGAGTACTCATTGGAAATTAGGGTGAATAGAGGATACAAAGTGGAAGGAGCTTTCTTGAGTAAAAAGTAGGATGGCACATGGCCAGGACTTGGCCTTGGTTCACAACAACTACACACACACAGAATTTCAAAATGTCACAACATAATAATAGCACAGGGCACCAGCATGTCCTTGCTGCAAGGTGGAAATGCCTCCTCCTCAGGAGCCATGACATTGAGCCAAAAAGCCACTGCATGACACTATGATGTCCCTTTTCTCAGCAACAAAGGGGTCAAGTTCATGTTCTGGAAGCACCATGTCCGAATGGTTCTTGAACTCCAAGAACTCTGGACAGTAGTAGATGGCACATATACCAAGCCAGACCAAAGTGCAGATCCCACTGCCTTTGACAACTGGTCATACTGAGACCACAAGGGATGCACACAAATCTCCCTCACCATATCAGATGAGCCACTAAGCACCATCCCCAGAATCAATAATGCTAAAGGTTGCTGGGAAAAGTTATGTGCCTGCCACAAAGGGAAGGGTGAACAACGCATGGCACACCTAATGGAGGAGTTGCTTTGGACCATGCTCTCCAAAGACAAACCACTTGACCCTCAGCTCAATAAACTCATACATGCCTCTCACACCCTTGCAAACCTTGGCTTCCCACTTGAAAACAAATTCCTTGCATATGTCATCATACTAGCCTTACCTGAATCCATGTTGACCCTCAAGACAATCTTATACTCCATCAAAATCGATGAGATCTTGACTGACATTGTCACATCCCAAATCCTCAGTGAGGAGCAATGCTGTGTGCATGTGTTGGGGATTGGTGCCACTGCCTTCTTTACCAAAGCAGCCAAGAAAGCAAATAAGAAGAATAAACAAGGAGAAAAGTCCAAGAAACATTGTACACACTTTTGTACACACTGCAACATCCGTGGTCACAATGTAAAGGAGTGCCAAAAATTGAAGAAGGAGCAGGAGGCAAAGGGGGCATCAACCACCTCTGCAGGTGCAAAGCCATCCACAACCACAAAGATCACAGTCGCAGACCCTAATGAAAGCACAGTACAACTATTCAGTGCCATCACTGCTGACCCCTCACCATGTGACAATGAAGCATTCACTTTCTGAGCACATCACAACTCATCCACCCAGCATCACTGGATAGTCAATGCTGGTGCATTGTGCACCATGAGCTGCAACCGCAGCTGGTTCTCATCATTTTCTGTCCTCACACCCCCTACCCACATCATGCTCAGAGACGACAGCACCATCTACACCACTGGCATCAGACGCATCCCTGTTCACATGCATGCCAATGGAACATGGCACAACACCATCCTCCAAGATGTCCTCTTCATTCCTGACCTCAACAGCAACCTCCTATCAGTTGCTCACCTCATGAAGTGTGGCGCTGATGTTCAATTCACCAGAAACAGCTGCCAACTCTTAAATCAGCAGGAGCACCTCACATGTGATGTGCACCTTCAATGGAACTTATACATGATTGACATCAAAACAGCCATCCCAGAGACAGCATACATAATGCATATTGATGATTTTCTGGCTGAATGCAAGGACATGCAAGTCACAGATGAGTGTGTCCTCATCACTCACAGTATGGCCTCTAAGGCCGACATCAAGACCTGGCACCACCACCTAGGCCACCTAAACATCAATACCATGCTATGCATGGTCAGAAAGGGCATGGTCAAGGGCATGGAAATCACTGGCACTGCACCATCTACCCCCTGCCTCTGCCTCAAAGGCAAGCGAACACACAACAAAATCCAGAGGATGACCAACATGTGTGCCATCACAGACCTTGGCTGGATGTTCTCCAACATCTGTGGCAAAATATCCACTCACTCACACCAAGGTTTCTAGTATGTCATCACTTTCATTGATGATCACTCTCAGAAGGTGTTTGTTAAGGGATTGTGCCACAAAAGTGATGTTGCATGTCATCTCATTGCCCACACCTGAACTTGAAACCAGCCAACATGTGAAGGTCCTATGCAGTGATGGAGGGGGCGAATACACAGGCAACAAGACCACCAAGTACCTTGAGGGCAAAGAATCAAACAGGAGCTCACAATGCCCCACACCCCACAGCATAATGGTGTGGCTGAGCACATGAATTGAACACTCCTTGACAAGGTCCATGTGATGCTGACTGATGCTGACCTACCAGAATCATTCTGGTATGCCACCCTTGAGTATGTGGCCCCCCTGCACCACATCACTCCCATGCACACCCTCAACAACTCCACCCCTGAGGAGGCCTGGAGCAGGAATAAACCCAACATCTCCCACCTTTGCATTCAGTTCCCAAGCATTTGTCCACATCCCAGACAAGAAATGCACCAAATTGGCTGCCAAGTCCTTAGTGTGCACTTTTCTTGGGTACATGTGTCTCAACAATTCTTGTTTTTCATTCTGTGGGAGAGGGTAAGTTCAACAGTCAAGGAATTTTGGGGCATCAGGTTTCAGGGTGATTCTGAAGTTTATTTCTCCTCAGCTGGGTGGGAGCCATTTGGTAGTGAAGAAAAAGGGCAAAGGTCTGAGGGCATGACAATCAGTACATGCAAGCGGGAGCTGAAGGAAACACACAGAGGTGTTTGGGATGGCAGGACGTGAGACTTGTGTCTCTCTCTCTCTCTCAATTTTTTGTGGCTCATTTTCCGAGTGTTAAGATCTGACAGATCTTATGACAGACTCTTTTAGTGAAAGAGTTGCTTGATATAGTTCAAGCACTAGACTTCGAATCCTTTGATATTATCTCAGGAAGATTGGATGTAAGAGAAGAGAAGGGCCTCTTTCACTTGGAGTTGTGCTATAATTTGTTTAGAGTGTTTAGACAAGCTGAATGTGTTGTCAGAGAGTAAGTCGAGCGTAAGGCTCGACTTCTTGGTACTACAGACTAATTATACAATATCTCAATAACTACTGATTCAATTCGTACGAAACTCGGGATGCACATAGCTAAACACCAGTAGTATCCAAATACGGAAAGCACAATTCGAGAATGTTAGGAATGACTCACGCGTGAGTCATTCTTTTCTAGTATCTGTCATGAATCAGTAAGCCGTGAGTAAGCTATTACTGATCAGGATCAGTAAGCAATCTCTAAGCCAGATGAATAAGCAGACATATGAGTAATCACAGATGAATCAGAGAAGCATGGGTGAACAGGTGACAGTCGAAGAAACATGAGAATCCTAACACCGAGCCTTTTAAGTACATTCTGTATGTACAATATTTGCAAATACTTGATCATAAGTTTTATGAGACAGTAAGGAAAATTTCAAGGGTCAAGTAAATAGTATTGCCTTTGTGGCCTTTAGCTGCGGTGTCGAGCTTGCATTTGGTGAGCTCCATGGTGTCCTCCATTAGTTAGGACTTTCTTGCTGCAATCCATATCTGAGACAGTAAATTAGTTTTTGCCTTTTTGACTTTTAGCATGAGTGATCAGGAGCTGGTGGAACAGTCATGGTATCGAGGCTAAGATTCCTGAAACACATTAGACAAAGTCCCCCCACAAAGGGGGGGTCTCCAAAAATTTTGTCCCAGGCCCTTCCGAACCCGGAGGCAGAGTGCATCGCACCACGAAGGTGCTCCACATGTTTTTGCCTTTGGTGGAGCAAAATCCACCACTCCCCTCTCAAGCTTGACGCAATCCCAGAGAGGAGATATGAAAAAGTACCTTCCATTTGGGGAGGGCTTTGGTCAACACGTCCGTGGTCATGTCATCTGTCAGACAGTAGACTAGTTTTAGCACTTTATCAGCGATAGAGTGCCAAACAAAGTGATAACAAATATTGATGTGCTTGGTCCACACATGGTAGCTGTCGCTCATGGTGAGCTTGAGCGCTGACTGGTTGTCACAATAGAGTGTTGTGGGGTTGCTTTGTGCTTTGAATAGTTCCCCTATGAGACTTCGGAGCCAAATGGCCTCTTTGCCACATGCGTTGCGGCCATGTATTTGGCCTCAGTGGTGGAAAGAGTGACAAGCTCCTGCTTCCGGGAGCTCCAGGATACTGCCCCTCCATCAATGAGGAAGGCATGCCTGGAAATGGCACGCCTATGTTCTTGATTCGCGCCATCCGCATCAGTGTACCCTAATAGATCATGACGTTCGCCACCATAAGTTAGCTTGTATGTCCTGGTGCCAGCCAAGTATCAGAATATGCATATACGGCTTCCCAATGGACATGGCCCAGATTCTCGAGGTATTGTGATAGATTCGCCATAGCGAACGTGATGTCCGGGCGGGTTGCGATGGAGGTGTACATGAGGCTACCAATGGCCTCTCTGTATGGTGTTTTCCTCATCTGGGCGAGTTCAGCTGGGCTGCACGGGCAGTTATCCCTGAAGTATGTCACTCCTGGGATCATTGGCATGTCAGATGGCTTCACGTCTTGAAGTGCAAAATGTGAGAGGATGCTGTTGATGTATGTCGTTTGAGATAAGGAAATGGTTCGCGCGGATTGGTTGCGTGTCACTTTGATGCCTAGGAGCCAATGGATGGGCCCTAGATCAGTGAGTGAGTACTTGCTGTTGAGTTTTGTTTTGTATTCAGTAATCAACTCGGGTGAATCGCCTGTGAGAGCACAGTCGTCGGCATGTATGGTGAGGATGAGGATGTGGTTGCCTTTGCGAGCATGGAACACTCCAGGGTCTGCGTTGCTGACGTGAAAACCCAGTTTGGCCAGAGCATGCGAAAGGGTGTCGTACCATTTCCGTCCCACCTGTTTCAGCCCATATAATGACTTGTGCAGCCGTTTTACTGTACTGTACCCTCGCCCTTCCCACCCTTGTATCCTGGAGGTGGTAGCATGTAGATTTCTTTGTCCTCGTCCAGTTCACCATTTAGATAGGCACTGTTGAAATCAAAAGAATCCACTTCCCAATCAAGGCAAGCTGCGAGTGCGAGGATCGTGCGCAGGCTTGCAAGTTTAGCGACGGGGGAATAGGTGTCGAAGTAATCAACCCCATGCACTTGTGTGAATCCTTGTGTGACTAGTCAGGCCTTATATTTGTCAACACTTCCGTTGGCCTTGCATTTGATACAAAAAACCCACTTGGATCCAATGATGTTCTTGTTCTTCGGGTGTGGGACATCATTCCATGTTCTGGCATTTTCAAGTGCCACGATCTTGCCATCCATGGCCTCTTTCCAAAGAGGCCAGTCAGCGCTTGCTTGTGCCTCAGAGAGTGTTCTCAGGTCACCTTCCTCCTCCTGAATTGTGGCAGCGACCACTTTGTTGAGTTCTACATGGTATGCATGGTCTGCAGATTCAGTGGTGAGATCAAGCATGCACCCCGCGAAGTTTGGGTGTCATGCAAGCGAGCAATGTGTCATGGTTTTGTTGCTGTCGGGGCCCCTCCCGTCTGTCATGCCTTTGCCACTGGCGATTCTCTTGTAGTGATCTGAGGGTTTCAGAACTCGTTGAGACTGGCGAAGGGGTGCTGGCAATTGGTTAGTAACACTGGGTGGTCTTGTCACCCATTCCTCTTTTTCCTTCTCCTCAGTCTTAGGTTGCTCGTCTGTTTCCATGTCCAAGTTATCCTCTGCTTGAGGCGAAATCCCTCTGCTAACAATGTTGGGTGAGCTTGGCATGCTCGGGGTGGGAGTCCCAGTGGGAGGCGGAGTTGCAGCCGCCGGGTGCGGCACTGCAGCTGGCATGTTGGCTGGCGTCAGAGGGTGTTGTGAGTGGTATGACGTTGGTGCTGGTAGATGGGTGGTGGGTGGCTATGGGTAGAAACACTATGTTCCACTCTATGGAGATAGTTTTGCGCTCTGGCCAGTAGATTCTGTGCGTGTGAGTGCTGTCAGTATCATAGCCCACCCAATGTGCTTCGGTTGTGCGTGCGTCCAGTTTTGATCCAGTTTTGTTGTGCACCCAGATGCATTGGCCCCACTCCAGTACCCCTGATAGGTCAGGCTTGTCCCCGCAGAGGCGTTCATGAGGGGTCACATTACCAAGTACTCAAGTCGATGTGCGGTTCTTCAGCCAGACAGCAAATTGAATGGCTTCTCCCCACAAATTCTTGGGGAGTTGTGTGTGGTGCCACATGGTGTGTACGTGTTTGAGGTGTTGGTGGTTGAGTGACTCGGCCACTCCATTGTGTTGAGGGGTATCATGTGTGGTAAGGCGTCGTTCTGTACCTTGCTCCTTGAGGAAATTCGAGAATTTGCTGCTGGTGTACTCCCCTCTGTGGTCCGAATGGAGTTGCTTGATGGAAATGTTGTATTGGGTCTTGACCCACAATGCATATGTCCTGTATGCCTCAAAGGCTTCGTCCTTCATTCGTAGGAGCGCAATTTTGGTGTATCATGAGTAGTCATCTGTGAATGTAATGTGATACTTGCATGCCCCAAGGCTGATCGTGCAGGCTGGCCCCCACACGTCTGTGTGTATTTCATCCCCGAAGGCCTCGGCATGAGGAGCGCTTCTCTCCTTCATGATTGGCTTGTGCATTGCTTTGGTGTACTCACATGTCTCGCAAAAGAAATTGGAATGGGGATCTATTAACTGCAGTCCAGTGACTGCATTAGAGTGGACAAGAGTGTGGATAGAATTGGCGGCAATGTGCCCAAGGCGTCGATGGAGCGTGAGAATGTCCATGTGTTCTGTTGCCCCGTGCGCTTGTTGCACCACGTGAGCCACTTTGTAAAGTCTGTTCAGGCTTGTGCTTATGCATCCCACCTCTTCCCCACTCCCCTTTTTGATTTTGCACGCATTGTCTTTGAAGGAAACTGTGTATCCCGAGCATGCAATGCGGCTGATTGACACAATGGTGAGCGCCAAATCCAGCACATGGAGGGCATTGCATAATGTAACAGGCGTGGTCGATGACCCATTTGGTACATCAATTTGCAGGTCACCTGTTCCTATCGCATAGAAGACGTGATTATTGGCTGCGCTAATGGGTCTGGGTGGTATGGGCCGATAAGTGGCGAAACAATGATGGAAGGGTGACATGTGGGTAGAGGTGCCTGAGTCATAGAGCTCGGCCTCATGCTTGGTGTGTGTGTCGCCTGCTGAAGCTGCTGATAAGTCTTCAGTTTTTTGGGGCAGCAGCCCTTTGCTTTGGATTGCCCCATCCCCTTCTTGTCCATCCTCCTCTACAATGGCCCACGCTTCCTCCATGTCCATTGTATGTTCAGCATTGCGCTGGTTGCGGCTGCAACCATCGCAGTCCTCATGTGCCGGTAGATCTTGAAGACAATTGGTTTGATTTTCTTTGTTACACTTGATGGCCACCCAGGCCTCTGTGTCTTCATTTTTCTCGGTTGCTCTGGCAGCACCGTCCGTCGACTGGGCTTTCTTTTTTGGTCCTTGTCCTTCTTTGCCACCGCCCTTGGCCCAGCAGTCAGCTTTGACGTGCCCTTTTTTGTGGCAGTTGTAACATTCGATATCACATTTATTTTTCTTCTTTTGGGATTTTGCGGTGAACATGTCATCACCTTCGGCCTTGCCCTTTCTCAGTGCACATTTGTCATACTCGTCTGTGATGAGGTGAACGACAGATGTGGTGGTGATGTCTTTGCTGGCGATGTCGGCAGTGGTTGAGATGGAGTTGAGGGCGCCATCATACAATTCCAGTAATGACCCCATCACTATGTTAGCATAGTGTTTGTCACTGACGCTTTCACCCATGGCAGCTAGCTGCTCGCACATGTCAGCGAGCTTTTTGAAGTGCTCGCGCACATTGTCATCTTCTCCACATTGGGTGTTCTGGAGCTTTCTTCCTAAGTCAACAAGTAAGTTTCTAGATCTTCCTTCAAAGATCCCTTTTAATTTGTCCCACATGTCTTGTGTGCAGGTGCCATCCTTGATGTGGTTGAACACCGTATCAGGCACTGATGTCGCAACCATGTGCTTGACAATGGCCTCATTTGAGGCCCAATGCATCTTGGGGGTTACACCCCCAATACTCCTGGCGTTTTGGTACACCTGAGTAATTGACACAGAAGAGAGGTGGTCTTGCATGCCATGGGCATTCAATGCCCACATCATCTGGTCACGGTAGGTGACCCAGTTCGAGCTGTCTGCTGTCAGCTTCGTAATTGTAGTCCTAAGGTCTTTGCTCATGGTGCTTGGGTAACACAAGGTAAGTGCAAAGTGTTTCGAATGGGGTGTGTACTGATTTATTGGGCGTCTTCAGGGTCCATAACCTAGTGAAGAAAGAGGGCGAAGGTCCGAGGGCATGACAATCAGTACGCACGAGCAGGAGCTGAAGGAAACACGCAGAGGCGTTTGGGATGGCAGAACGTGAGACTTGTGTCTCTCTCTCTCTCTCAATTTTTTGTGGCTTGTTTTCCAAGCCTTTTTAAGTACATTCTGTGTGTACAATATTTGCAAATACTTGATCATAAGTTTTATGAGACAGTAAGGAAAATTTCAAGGGTCAAGTAAATAGTATTGCCTTTGTGGCCTTTAGCTGTGGCATCGAGCTTGCATTTGGTGAGCTCCATGGTGTCCTCCGTTAGTTAGGACTTTCTTGCTGCAATCCATATCTGAGACAGTAAATTAGTTTTTGCCTTTTTGACTTTTAGCATGAGTGATCAGGAGCTGGTGGAACAGTCATGGTATCGAGGCTAAGATTCCTGAAACACATTAGACAAAGTCCCCCCACGAAGGGGGGGTCTCCAAAAATTTTGTCCCAGGCCCTTCTGGACCCAGAGGCAGAGCACGTCGCACCATGAAGGTGCTCCATGTGTTTTCGCCTTTGGTGGAGCAAAATCCACCATTTGGCTGCTTCTTCTGAGAAAACCTTTTGATGTTGTGAGTATTCTGGGGGAATGGTGGTTGTTCTGAGGTGTGCTACTCAGATTTTGGGCAGGGTTGCTGGGGAGATGGGGGTGAGAAGGACTCCCAGATGGTTTTCAAGGTGGCCTGTACTCCAGTTAACAAGGGGGTTCAATGCCTTCAAAAAGGGGTATCTGAGGATCATTCTGTCTTCTCCCAGGTTGGTAACATAGAAGGTGAGAAGTCAGATGGTAGGACCATGTCATATGGCCATATGGGCTTAATGGGTTAGTGCTCCCCCCTGGTTACTGGTGCCATCTATATTGATAATGGGTCTGGGGGTTCTGAGGGTTTGAAGTGGGATTTGTAATTTCCCTACTATTCCCTGGCTGATAAAGTTTTCTGTCACCCCACTATCCAGGAGCGCTTGGCCAGTCTTTCCATTGGTTGTGATCATAAAAGGAACTTTCATTGAGTTTTCTTTATGGTTGACAATGGTATCTGTTTGGGCCTCTGTGCCAATTGTTGCACTTTGGCCTAGAGAAAATCCTTCTTGAGAATGAGGTCCCAGATCTTAGCTTGTTCCTCAGCTGGTAGAGCTTTCATGTGAGCCACCATGGTGGATGGTTCTTCTGCTTTTGGTGGTTCTGGATTGGGTTTGGTGGTGCAAGCCTTGGAGGTGGTTGGGGCTGAGCTCTTAGGGCATTCCCTACTGAGGTGACCCTTCTCCTTGCAGTGGAAGCAGTGTCCTTCTTTTGCTAATTGCTTCCTTTCTTCTTCAGTGAGTTTCTTAAAGTTGGACTTGGTGGTGTGTCACAGTAACTAGCCATGTCAGTTCACAAGCAGACAACAAGTTGGTAATAGAGAGGTGTTCAAGAAACGGGCTGGTTCCTGTGTATAATGAGTAAGGATCCCTGCAGTGGTCGAAGTGTTTTATGCTAAACAGGTTATGGCCAATAGACCCTTCCTAGTACAACTCGGTCCGTTGAGAAGCTAGGGTAAGTTTGTAATGGGATAGACTAGGGCTGGTTCCACTAGCTATATGCGTTCAAGTCCGTTGGGGACCTTGAACAACGCAGAGAGAGTAGAGGAAGGTAGGTCTTAAAAGAGGAGAGCTCTTCTCAGGGGAGTGAAGAGAGACTCTTAGGGAAGGAAGGGAAAGGCGAAGAGTAGACGGTGGATGGAGTGTTGAGAGTTGATGAAATGGAGAGGTGGTTGTGGTTTAAGTTTGTGAGAGTGAAGTGGGTTGCAGGAGAGTATGTTGGACAAGAGTAGGTTGGATTCTACAAGAGACCAAGCTTAGGGCTTTGGTCACAAAGTACTGAGCTTATATATACAGGAGAAGCGCAGCAATAGCTGCGCTTTGACTGTGCTACTAGTATAGTAGGAGTCATAATAAGTAGGAGTCATAGGAATAAGGCCACAAATGAGTCAGAACCAAGTAACTGTGCTGCACAGTAGGTGCGCAGCATTGCACAGTCAAAACTAAGAAGTGAATATAAATGGGAAGAGAACCAAACAAAGGGAAAGTAACAGCAATCCAGTGTTACCTGGACGTGTATGGATCACATGATAACACAGAAGGGATCACAAGATGTAAGAGATCACAAGACCAGTAAGTAAAGGGACGTACGCAAGCAAGCAGTCCATAGCAAGAGGTAAGAAGTAAACGTAAAAGGAAATGGTGCAACATGGTGTCCACTTGCATTTGGTCAGGGTGGTGGGTCCTGTGTTCTGAGGAGGGCAGCATGGGTCTTTTCCCTTTGAGTTTTTCTTTAATCATGATCAACTGTCTGTGTTGTCTTCTAGCCTCCTCCTTCCATTCTTGGAGAGTTGTGGGCCAAACTGTTAAGGCTCTAAAGTGCCTTAAATAAGATCAATGTTCACATCTATGAATGCATCATATCAATGCAGATATGCTTGAGTTAAGCAAGCAGTACTCATGGAGAGGAAGGAGTGTTAGATCCTTCCAAAGTATGGCAACAAGATAAAAGGGGCTATGCAGATGGGGTAGGAGTCAACTGTTTGGGATTGGCAAACTAAGTTGAGCTTAAGGCTCAACTGCTATGAACTGGGGCTTTATATAGCCCTCAGGGATAAGGTTTGTGCTACTGTAGTACTGGTTGGTGCTATAGAAGCAAAGGTGGCTCATAGAAGCAATAGTTGCTTCTGTGTAAACGATCTTGGTGCTGGAAGCATTAAGTGCTTCCCTAGTGGCAATCTTGGTGTCATAAGTACTTTCCCAATCAGGGAAACAACGTACATGGCAGTACAGGAGCATCTGGAACAGAAGCAATATGACTCATTGCTTCTGTATTGCTTCAACAGAAAGATATGATCAATGTGTTCTGAACACAATATCGAGGAATATAAATGGTCAAGATCTGATGCACACATGATGCAAACAATGCAGTCCATAGTTCAGGCATTCCGACATCTTCCGGACCCCAAACCACTTGGTAACATCACCCCTCCTTCAGATTGGTGGTCCTATGCACCAACAATTCTAAAATTGAGTGGTGGGGTCAATGCCATCATCATCAAGGGCAGGAGGCAACAAGGTGAAGGTGTATTGGCCTTCTTCTGCTGCCTCTTAGGCAGCCAATGCTGAGGCTACTATTGCCTCTGACTCCTCAGCCACAGCTGAAGGAGACATGATCTGTGGGAGTCTATCAGAGTCCCTGGGTAACCTCCTGACCGGAGGTGTGTTGGAGTGGAGAGGGGATGTAGTGAAAAGCTCTTGAAGGGTTGTGGACCCTTCTCCTTTCACTACCTGCAGGAGGCATGGGTTAGCAGTGTCCTCCCTGTCTTGGTCAGACTTCCTCCTCTTGTTTGGGTGTGCCAGTTCCCATCCTCAGTGAAAAGGGCATGATCTAATGGGTATATAGGAACGATTATAGGGAGGCAGCAGGCAATGTGAGGCAGTGTCTGCTGCCAGCCGGTCATGGCAATACTGGTGGGGCAGTGGACAATACTTGTTAAAATGTCCTACCTTGCCACAGTACTTGCATTGGTTCCTCTTCCTCCTCCCTTCTATCATGTTCAGTTGCTGAGGTTCTGGAATGAACTCAGCCATCACTGTGGATGCTTCTCCACTGCTGCTATAGGAGTGGTAGTAGATGGAGCTCTGGGGGGAAGGATTTGGTGATGCCTCTGATCCTACTCTGTTAAGATCTGACTGATCTTGTTACTGACTCTCAGTGAAAGAGTTGCTTGATTTATTTCAAGCACTAGACTTCAAATCCTTTGATATTATCTCAGGAAGAATAAATGTAAGAAAAGAGAGGGGCCTCTTTCACTTAGAGCGATGACTGTAGTTTAGAATGTTGACAAGATAATTGTTTCTTGTAAGAGAGTAAGTCGAGCATAAGGCTCGACTTCTTGGTACAGCAGAGTATTTATACAATATCTCAACAACAGCTGATCTGATTCGTATAAACTTGGGTGCACATAGCTGAGGACCAGTAGTATCCAAAAACGTAGAGCACAATTCGAAAGTATCAGAAATGACTCACGCATGAGTCATTCTTTCCTAGTATCTGTCATCTATCAGTAAGCCGTGAGTAAGCAATTACTGATCAATGAGTAAGCAAATCACCAAGCAATCACTAAGCAGAGATGAATAAGCAGAGATGAGTCACCAATCATAGGTAAGCAGATGAGAACACAAGAATCCTAACATACTCTCCCTCGAAGGTGCATGGTTGACATGGTTTGGAGGATGTCAATCTCCTCCTCAGAATACCCTTGCACAGTTGTAGGTGCAGGGCTGGCTGGTACTGGTTCTGGGGTAGAGGGGTCATACCCCTGGGCAAAGGCAGCTGGGGGATGAAGACAGGAAGAGGGGGAATAGGCTGTCCAGCCCAGTAGTTAGTGAGGAATTCTTCAGCCCATACACCTGGAGGGGTTTCTCCCTGGCTGCAGCCTGCTTTGATAAACTCCTGGCAACGTAAGTGTACTTTGGTTGCCACCATCCTCTCTTTGGCTTGGCCCTGTCTCTCTTCACTCCTTGCTTCTTGGCCAGGCATTTACCTAGCTTGTAGTGCAGTTGCTTCTCCTCTTCCTCAAGCACCTTATAGTTAGCTTCCAACATTTCTTGTTGGGTATAGAGGTGGTCCAGGTGGTAGAGCTCTGCCTGCAGCCCATAGTCACCTAGCAGGTAGAGGGTCTGTCTCCAACGCCCTTCGAACTGCTTCTTTGTGTCGAAGCAGTCTAGATCATGTTCATCTTGATCATATTTGTAGAGGTTGTAGCAAGTGGTGGCCCAGAGGATCTCGCCATAGTCCCCATGGCCTTCTCCATTCTTCCCCCTCACCCTCAGTTTTCCCAAGGTGACACCATAGGCCACATATCTGGCCAGTTTGGTGCCCCAAGTCTCCCCATCAGGGATGTCAATTCCTGTGGGGTGTCTGTCAGCATCCCATTGTACCCAAGGCTCTCCAGGGTGGGCATCCTGGTCAAGAGTACTGGTAGGGGACGTCACATCCCAGTCCCCAGGCTGAACATCAACTTGGTCAGCAAGGGGTCCAAATTCAAGGGGGCACATGTCCACTTCTCCCTCTCCAGTGCTGTGTTCTGTTGAAGATGCACAGTGTATGTGATTAGATAGCAGCAGATGATAAGATCGCAGGCAGATCTATCAGACAATAGTTCAGTTTAGTTGATACAAACTGAAGTTAAATATGTACCTATCAGACAATACCTACAATGCATTATCAGTACAGAGTGATAAGATATCATAGACTAAGTACTCACTTCAGTTTAGTTGATACAAAACTGAAGTGATCTACATGCTTTGTGGCATTCTTAAGTACCTCAGACCACCACCAAGTGCAGTGCAGCTAACTACCATTATGGATCACTAAGTATGTCTGAGGATCAGTGGTAACTAGCTACTGATTGTCCAAAATCATCTAATCAGTGTTTCTAATGCATGCTGCAGCATATGAGCTGAAGCCAGTAATGCCCAGTCCAGGTTGATCCAACGCATCAACACATCAGAGTTGTGATTGCATCACAATGCACCTGGGGCTCAGGCCAGTGCTGATCTCAACATGTTCATCCATTCCTTGGAAGAAGGCAAGGAGGGAAGCATCAGGAGTGATGATTTCATGTGACCCCTCTACTCCAGAGAGGTCAGATTGGGGGATGATTTCATTAGTGGTTGTTTGAGACATGTGTGAGTGATGATGCAGGGGTGAGGAAACAGAGGGCATCCTTCACTGGACTTTTATAACCTGTATGGCAGCAGGGTTCTTTCTGTGGTATTCCTCTATCAGTCTAGTTGCTTTGATGTTCTCAACTGGCTCCCAAGAGTCATGGACTTCAGAGTACCCTTCCCACTGGACTTGATACTCTATTTGTTTCCTCCTTCCAGTTCATCTTGAACCTAAAATCATTGCTACTTTGTATTCCTCTTCTCCTTCCACCATTTCTGCTTCTGGATTGGTGTAATTGGCCCCATGTTCCTTGGTTTCCTTGTAAGGGGTCAATAGGGACATGTGAAACATGTTATGGATCCTCCAGTGGCTAGGGAGATGCAATCTGTATGTCACAGGGCTAATCACTTCTGTGATTTCAAAAGGCCCATATCATGTTGGGTTTTCACTGTAGGATGTGTTGTTTTTAGGTTGGTGCTGTCAAGCCATACCCTTTCTCCTTTCTGATAAGGTTGGAAACTACTTCTTCGCTTCCACATTGGGGAAGCAATCTTCATTGCTTCTTGTGCCTGTGATCTTGCTTCCTGGATTTGGACTTTCCAATTGTCTATTCTTGGTATCTTGCTTCCCCAAGTTGGCTGGTGTGCTCTGGGTGTAGAACCCATCCATAAGAAGAAGGAGGACTGCTTTGTTGTCTCTGAAATGTTAGAGTTTATCATGTATTGCACCAGAGGCAGCCAGTCCACCCAATCATCTTGTTGGTGGTTGCAGAAGATCCTGAGCAATGTTTCCATTGTCTGATTTGTCCTTTCTGATTGTCCATCAGTCTGAGGATGATAGGCAGTGCTGATATTCTGTTTGATATGCAGCTGGTCACAAAGTTCCCTAATGAACTTGGAACTTATTAGTTTGTTGCAATCAGATATGATCTTGCTTGGTACTCCCACAAAGGGGAATATTGTGGCACAGCATAGAGCGCAGCTAACAGGCCAAGCAACCCACCTTAGAGGTTGTGCTAATGCTCAAGTGATATTGGGGTGTAGAGCGATGTGTATACTTGTCTACATGTATGGTATTTATACCTCTATGATGCAGGGCTGTTCCTAAGTCCAAAAGAGGTGACTACAGGTGTCCACTATATCGCGCATTCAGTGACACGTGATGTGGAAACATTCTAGACGCAGCATAAGGCTGCATCTTGTGATAGATAGCATAGTATGCGTAACCCTATTGCCATAAGCACATATACTAAAGTTTTGTCTAACACGTAACATCTATGAGCGGATCTTGAACCTTGTATGAAGGTCTTCACCTTCTTTGATCCGTTCAGGTTCCGGTTCAACAAATATTATGTCCTTGTAGAGCTGTGCTAGCACTTCTGTGTCCATTTCTTCCTTGCAAGGAAGCAAGATGATGCCTTTGTGGTCAAATTGTCAAGGTCAAAAGAATATGACAGTATACTAACTGTCACCAACCATGATTGCACTAAAGTCCATGCTGACAGCCAAGAAGGGAGTAGCCCCTTCTTCTGGTGGTATGGGATACAGGGGAGGTCAACTTGGATGAGTGTTGGATTTGTTAGCTTGACAAATGGCACATCCTTCCACATATCACTCAACAAAACACCTCATGGTGGGCCACCAGTAGTATCACATTATTCCCAGTAATGTCTTCACTTTCCCAGGGTGTCCTGCTGTGGGACTGTCATGATACTGTTCCAGTAACATCCTGTGGGTCCCTTCATTGCCTGTAACCACCAAGGCTTCATTCTTCAACCACAGTTTATGTTGCTTCTCCAGTTGGTGGCTCTGTACCCAATCAAGTAGCTGTAGTTGGTGTCTTCCTTCCCCTTGTTGTGTTAGGACTCAGTTTGTGTTCCTGTCTGCTTGCTTACCTACGATTGCTTACTCATTCCTGCTTATGCTGCTTACTGATTTGCTTACTGATTGCTTACTCATTTACTGCTTACTGTTGCTTACTAGTGCCTTCAGGTCAGGTCACATTGACTGCAAAAAACTGCTTGACTGAACCTGACCTGACTGATCATGAATGAACTCTCAGTCAAGGTCAAACTGGATTGTAGAATGTCCAGTCACAGTCACATCAATTTTCAAGCAAGCTAGAAACTGGTCAAGACTGGTCAAGACTGGTGTGCCTGAGATTTCTGTCAAGATTTCATGGGTTTGAGCACATCTTTAGGCAAGCTCTGAACCACTAGATGACTGGTTATAACCTGTCACATGATCCTATCAAGAGGTTGAATACCCAACACTAGCACAAAGACACCCAAATAAACACAAATAACAAGGCAGCATTGTTGGTATTTTGCTGGTATGAAAAGTGTGACCTTGGACCAACACATCTTCATATGGCCAAATCTAAGGCTACAAAAGAAAACAGAGGAGCTCAAACCAGAAAGCCTGTCCACATCTACAGCCATGGCTCCAAGGCACTACCCCCCAAATCAGCCCAAAGTGACCAGCATCTGATGGCAGCAGTGATGAAATTTCTGATAATGTACCCTCTGCTCAGTCTTATAAAAAGGCTAAACATATGGTCAGTGAGAAGATGGATGATGATGATGATGATGAGGAGGAGGAGGAGGAGGATGAACCTGTCATCATTGGTGACAATTTTGAGGACTCTGAAGACACCAACATCAGGGATGAGGTGTGGTCATCTATAAAAAGGGAAGCCAATCACTCACTCATATGCTAGGAACCCAATGATCTTGAGGAGCAACATCACAGCAAGATTTCAGAGGTTCTCGTGATGAACAAAGACAGCACCAAAGACCTGTTGACAATATTCTCAGACCAGCTAACTGGCAAATTTATGAAAGGGAACACCTACAAGATATTAAGTGGACGATGGTGTAAGCCCTGCAAGTGAGTATTAGCGTACCTTTAATCCAGTGGAAGAGGGATACTTACAATTGAAAAGGGAAGATGACAATTTTGTTGCCAGGCAAGGAAAGAAAAAAGCATTCCATATTGGTAGCAACTCAAGTTGTCGTGCTCATGTCCGACAGCACTATGAACTCTATAAGCAAAAGTGTAAAGATGCCCAGATACCAGAGAACCATTTTTTGATCCCTCATGCAATGTGGAAGCAGATGGAGGCAGCCAAAACCAAACTGAAGGTGGGGAGAATGAAGCAGGCAACATTGGACAGACACCTCAAGATGGAAGAGGATTTGCCTGAATTCATGTGAGACAGTGTGATACATGCTGTGGCTCAATTTATTGCCTGTGATGACCAGGTATGACATTTGCAAATGTGGACAGGAGTTGGTGACAATGAACTGTGACGCAGGCCCTTGCTGTTGCCACCAAACCTGCATTCCACAACTGCTTAGTTTCAATGCAACCACAGACAAGGAAGATTGACTTGCCAAGTACACATGATGTCATAATGTATATTCACAATG
Source organism: Russula earlei (assembly GCA_025769875.1). NCBI lineage: Eukaryota > Fungi > Basidiomycota > Agaricomycetes > Russulales > Russulaceae > Russula > Russula earlei. Next base: position 89,526 of record JAGFNK010000062.1, on the reverse strand, counting down.
TGACAGTCAAGTGGCTAACAGCACTAAAAGGTGACATCTCTGTGAGTTAAGAGGATGTTGTCATCATCATTCTCATCATACTTACCTTGTGAAATGTACAGAATGTGTCACGGTAACTAGCCATGTCAGTTCACAAGCAGAAAACAAGTTGATGATAGCGAGGTGTTCAAGAAACGGGCTGGTTCCCATGTATAATGAGTAAGGATCCCTGCAGCAGTCGAAGTGTTTTATGCTAAACAGGTTATGGCCAATAGACCCTTCCTAGTACAACTCGGTCCGTTGAGAAGCTAGGGTAAGTTTGTAATGGGATAGACTAGGGCTGGTTCCACTAGCTATATGCGTTCAAGTCCATTGGGGACCTTGAACAATGCAGAGAGAGTAGAGGAAGGTAGGTTTTAAAGGAGGAGAGCTCTTCTCAGGGGAGTGAAGAGAGACTCTTAGGGAAGGAAGGGAAAGGCGAAGAGTAGATGGTGGATGGTGTGTTGAGAGTTGATGAAATGAAGAGGTGGTTGTGGTTTAAGTTTGTGAGAGTGAAGTGGGTTGCAGGAGAATATGTTTGGACAAGAGTAGGTTGGATTCTACAAGAGACCAAGCTTAGGGCTTTGGTCACAAAGTACTGAGCTTATATATACAGGAGAAGCGCAGCAATAGCTGTGCTTTGACTGTGCTACTAGTATAGTAGGAGTCATAATAAGTAGGAGTCATAGGAATGAGGCCACGAATGAGTAAGAACCAAGTAACTGTGCTGCACAGTAGGTGCACAGCATTGCACAGTCGAAACTAAGAAGTGAATATAAATGGAAAGAGAACCAAACAAAGGGAAAGTAACAGCAATCAAGTGTTACCTGGACATGTTGCATCGGTCAGCATCGCATGGACCTTGTCAAGGAGCGTCCAATTCATGTGCTCGGCCACACCATTATGCTGTGGGGTGTGGGGCATCATGAGCTCCTGTTTGATGCCTTTGCCCTCAAGGTACTTGGTGATCTCGTTGCCTGTGTATTCACCCCCTCCATCGCTGCGGAGGACCTTCACGTGCTGGCCAGTTTCAAGTTCGGCGTGGGCGATGAACGCCTTCAGGTGACGCGCGACGTCGCTCTTGTGGTGTAATCCCTCAACAGACACCTTCCGAGAGTGATCGTCAATGAAAGTGACAAAGTATTCGAAGCCTTGGTGTGAGCGAGTGGATATTTTGCCACAGACATCAGAGAACACACGGCCGAGTACTGTGATGGCGCACATGTCGGTTGACCTCTGGATTTCGTGGCATGTTTGCTTGCCTTTGAGGCAGGGTTTGCAGGGGGTAGATGATGCAGTGCCAGTTATTTCCATGCCCTTGACCATGCCCTTTCTGGCCATGCATAGCACAGTGTCAATGTCTAGGTGGCCTAGGCGGCAGTGCCAGGTCTCGGCGTTGGCCTTAGAGGCCGTGCTGTGAGCGATGAGGGCGCGCTCAACTGTGGCTCGCGTGTCCTCGCCTTCAGCTGGGAAGTCATCGACATGCATCATGTATGCTGTTTCCGGGATGGCTGTTGTCATGTCCATCACATATAAGTTCCATTGAAGGTGCCCATCACATGTGAGGTGCCCCTGCTGGTTTAAGAGCTGGCAGCCATTTCCAGTGAATCGGACATCAGCGCCGCATTTTGTGAGGTGAGCAACTGATAGGAGGTTGCCGTTGAGGTCAGGAATGAAAAGAACATCTTGGAGGATGGCATTGTGCCATGTTCCATTGGCGTGCATGCGGACGGAAATGTGTCCGACACCAGTGGCATGAATGGCACTGTCATCTCCGAGAGTAATACAAGTAGGGGGTGTGAGGGCAGTGAATGATAAGAACCAGCTGCGGTTGCAGCTCATGGTGTGCGATGCACCGGAATCAACTATCCAGCGGTGCTGGGTGGACGAGTTGTGATGTGCTCGGAAGGCGAATGCTTCATTGTCACATGGTGAGGGGTCAGCAGCAATGGCACTGAATAGTTGTACTATGCTCTCGCTAGGGTCTGCGACTGCGATCTTCGCAGTCGTGGATGGCTTTGCGCCTGCGGAGGTGGTCGACATCCCCTTCGCCTTCTGCTCCTTCTTCAATTTTCGGCACTCCTTTACATCGTGACCGCGGATGTTGCAGTGTGTACAATGTTTCTTGGACTTGTCTCCTTGTTTATTCTTCCTGTTTGCTTTCTTGGCTGCTTTGGCGAAGAAGGCGGTGGCACCAATCCCCGACGCACGCACGTGGCGTTGCTCCTCACCAAGGATTTGGGATGTGACAATGTCAGTTGAGATCTACATATGCAAGGAATTTGTTTTCAAGTGGAAAGCCAAGGTTTGCAAGGGTGCAAGAGGCGCGTATGAGTTTATTGATTTGAGGGTTGAGTGGTTCGTCTTCGGAGAGCGTGGTCCGAAGCAACTCCTCCATTAGGTGTGCCATGCGTTGTTCGCCCTTTCCTTTGTAGTGGGCACATAACATTTCCCAGCAACCTTTAGCATTGTTAATTCCGAGGACAGCGCTTAGTGGCTCATCTGATATGGTGAGGGAGATTTGTGCGCACGCCTCTCAGTCTTGGTATGACCAGTCATCAAAGGCAGTGGGGTCTGCACTTTGGTCTGGCTTGGTGTATGTGCCGTCTACTACTGTCCAGAGTTCTCGGAGTTCAAGAACCATTTGAATGTGGTGCTTCCAGAACATAAACTTAGCCCCTTCATTGTCAAGAAAAGGGACATCATAGTCTCATGCAGTGGCTTTTTGGCTTGATGTTGTGGCTCCTGAGGAGGAGGTGTTTCCGCCTTGCGGTGAGGATGTGCTGGTGCCTCGTGCCATTACTATGTTGTGACGTTTTGAGATTCTGGGTGCATGTAGTTATTTGGCTTGTTTAGAGACAACCAGGTCTCATAATCTGTAGGAAGGTATCTATAATGAGTGCTCAGTCTTATTGTAGAAGACTGCACTAAGTGGGTATCCTGACCTATAACAAGTGCTACAAAAAGTGTAATTAGTTGTGTACGTAGGTAATGAGAGTGTGACTAACCTCAGTCTTATTGTAGAAGACTGAGGGATGGGAAATAAACAAAAAACAAACTATACATGTCCGTGCGTTCGTCATGCGCCACATGAGTGTATGACCAAACTGTGACACTGAGGCTGCACTTCAACAAAAAAATCTATTGGATACATTAAGATACAGTATAATAAGTGCTATGAGAGTTTTTATGCTGATTGAGCTTGGATCGAGGGAAAGATCTCAAGTGTCCAAACCAGGGTATCTGTCCGAACATCATGGCAGTGTTAGTAATGAGCTGTTAATCAACAGATGCCTCGGAGAGTCAGTTTTTCACCATTCCATCAGTCCCACATCAGATTGGGTCACCTGATGTCAATGCATTCCTTATTGGGCTTGAGCAACCTACTTTTTTGAATAAACCTGCAGACCGTTGTGGCTGGAAACACTGTCCTTTGTTCTTCAAGAGCTGGCACCCGTATTCCAAGAAAGTCAAACACAACAGGCAGGGAGGGATAAGTCGAGTCTGCTTATAGTCAACTCAGTGGACAATAAAAGTAAAATATTTCAAGTGCTGAGTAGGCTCTGTTGCGGCCACAAATTATATTACATAAGTAATGACTTTAGTTGAGCATGAAAAATGTGACAAAAAGGTTAAATAAGGACAGTCTACTCATTCCGCGCACAACATTTACCCTAGCCTGGCTAAAAGTTGTCATGAACCATTCTCCGGAGAGGGCCCTTGAAGGACCCTTCCTTATAGGAGGAAACCCAGCCTCTATGGTGTCACCCTGTTCACACGAGCAAAAGGGGTGAGTAGAGGTGTCCACAATATCGCGCGCGCATTGTTGCGCGAGCGATTCTCGGCACAATCAACATACAGCAAGCCCCACTTAAAGGCAACCCTTCTAGCAACAAAAGACAGTATTAGGGCCTTCCTAAGGACCCTTTGGAACGACCCTAGGAACTCTACAATAAGCACTAACCTAGTATCAAAGGCCCTGCAACGTGTTATTAGACCAACTCTAATAACTATAGAACGAACTATAAGGCAATACTAAGGACCTTAATAGAAGTATGGGGTCGACTCTAAGGACCCTAATAGAACTATATAAGGGCCTTATAAGATGACACTATTCCCTAACCAAACTACAAGTCCTCAAATGACCAGCCCTAAACTAACTAACAGGAAATGAATCAGGTGCTTGCATGTGCACTAAAGCAGTGAACACATGGACAATGGAAGCTACTTACTCATCAAGAAGAGTCTTCTTACTCAGCAGCTTACTGGCATGACTGAGCATGCTCAGTAAGCATCCTCCGACTTCTTACTCATCACTCTATTGTGCTTGATAACAAGGTTATGACTTGTTCCCTATTTAGCAGTTCTCTTGTAGTATATAAGTGCTCAATAAAGTAGCGGACAGTCCTCAGACTGTCCATTTGTTTACGGCACTCTCCATCCCTGGGATACTCCTTTAAGGACCGTCCCCTTGTGACTATCCTGGCCTCTTCCCTGCATGATTGCTCTACTCTCACAGTAACAATACCTCTCTGGTATTTGTTACTACTCTGGACTCTACCCTTGCCCACGCGGTCTTGGATGTCTATCGACTCATCTTTGAGCTTATCCCTCGCTCTTGAACTGGATAGTTCAACAGTGAGTCTTGACAAAAGTTGTGCCGGAATGAGTAGACTGTCCTTATTTAACCTTTTTTGTCACATTTTTCATGCTCAACTAAAGTCATTACTTATGTAATATAATTTGTGGCCGCAACAGAGCCTACTCAGCACTTGAAATATTTTTAGTGACAGAGTTTTCTGACGTGGAACCTGTCATCTTCGAGTCCATATCGATGTCTTCATTACCCTCACCCGCCACCGTGTAGGCTAGATGAGAAGGATGACGCCGCCAAGTTCCAGAATTACCCACTGCACTAAACGGGCCAGAGGACTGTGTCCGATGTAATGTCTTCATCAGTGCATAATGGATGTCACACCACTTGCGATTCGTCTTCTGAATGGCTTTCTCCGTTGCCTTAGGCCAAAAGCATAATTAGGGGTCAGTTGATGCCATTTCACAATCCCGTCGTCTGTGGCTAATTCTCGGTTTCCTCCAGGCTCGGATGCCTTGGCAAAGCTTCACGACGAGAATGGGATTCGTCCTCTCCTCAATTGATATCCCACGCTCGACCAGATGCCCGGCTAGTGTTCAACGTTCACCAAGCAATCAAAGACGTGGTGATGTGAGTTAGATTGCAATCTACTTGTCTGTGATCTGCAAAATTCCAGTAATAGTAATAGTAATGATTCATGCACTGTTGCGTGGTAGAATGCACTGAATGCCAGCTGCACCGCTGTGGCATGTCCAGGGGCGTGTGGGTGAGTTTGTGAAGCTGGTTTGACACGAAAAGAGGATAAAGAATATGAGTGACAGATGTCACGATTGGAGATGATAGTACTAGGTACATCTGTAGAAACTAAACAGTTTATTTGGGGTATGGAAGGGTTGTTATGCGTGAGTGTATGCAGCATCGAAGAGGACCTGCACGTTCGCACACATGGGAATCACTGAATAATGTAACGACTGTACTCAGTGACTCAGTGCGCGTGAGCGATCACTATGGATATATATTTACCTGAATAATGTAACGACTGTACTATTCAAGTATGAGCTTTATGGAACGAAGGGAATGATAAGTAAGTGGGAACACACCTCAGTGACTCGCGTGTGTGAGCGATCACTGAGGAGCAAGGGTAAACTATCTACTCATTTAAGTAGGCAGGAGGTAAGCGAATGGTATCCAAATGACGGAACATCAGTCAACCCAATCAGCATCTACATCAATTGACTAGACTAGGTACAAACTGAGTGTAAATAACTAGTTCTACTCGGAGATGCTAAGAACAGTCCTGGGTATATATCCCGAGTGAGGGGATCCCTCACTCAGCTTCGTGTGCTCGCGATCGAGCTCACCCGCGGTCGGGAATCACAACAACATCGTTCACTTTGGCTTCCTTGGCTTGTACTTAGTAAACCTCTTTGAACGCACTTTGACGATATAACAACACGTCGTCTAGAAAATTATTTACCTCCACGGCAGGGGGGTTCTTCTTCCTCTGCATTTCCTTTAACGTCTCCTTATGTTCCTCCAATTTGGAAAGCTGGTGGATCGTCATACTTCTCAGTCGATCGTGCTGAGTGGGATCTTCTCCGAACTTCTCTGACTCCTCATCCATGTTCTTCTGTAAATGTCTCAACTCATGCTGTATTGAAAACACGGCCTGCTGGTCCTTAGGGTCCCACTCATTTATTGAACCCATAAACCGCGGCTGCTGCACCTGCATGTTGGACCCAGAAACGTGATCTCTGCATGGTAAAGTTAACAAAAACTCGAAGCGAAGAAGTCGGCGTACCCTGAAGGAACCGCGAACAATGGAGCGATGCCAACAGCAAGGCAGAATATGGTAAAAATAGAGGAATTTCGCATCGTTTCTTATGAGTAGGAATAGGGATTAATTTTCGAGATGAAAGTTGTCAAAGTCGTCGAGACATGAACAACACACCTGCGTAGAAAGTTTGGGTAACCGGTACCCTATGTAGTGAAAGAATTAATAACTGGGAAATTGTAACTGGAGGCATTGCCTTTATTTATACTGGGGTGCGCTACCTCCCCTCGGACCACGAAGACAGGATCAAGATGGGAAAAGCTATGCATCCGTTGCATCATGTATTGATGCGAGGTTCATGCATCAACATTTCCAGGCTCGCAAATTGAAATCAGCGGACGCGTGAAAGCCGACTGAAATCATCTTATGAGATGTGGTTCAAGTTCCCATGGGCCGCTGAGAAGCCGGGCAAAACCTGTTTGCTATTATGCAGGACCAAAAGCTGCCGGCGCAATGAACCGCGTTAGGGTGCCGCTGGCTGCAGTGAGTGTTGTGGGCATTCGCCAGAGGGAAAGGGTAGGCTGAAACAGAGAGAGGGAGAAAGGAAACGGGCAGGAAAGCGCACATGAGATGAGAGCGAGATGGATGGCGGTGCACACGAGACGTTCGAACTGGAAAGCCCCCTTTTGATGTCAGGTGAGGGGTGAGGACGAAGGTGAGAGGGGTAAGGCATGAGGGAGCGATGGTGAGTGTCGACGCGTGACTGATCCCCGTATGTCACGACTCGCACGACGGACAGGAATGGATAAGTCCAGTCCACTAAAACTCAACTCAGTGGTCAATAAAGGTGAAATATATTGACCACTGAATTGACTCAGCTCAGATTACAAATTATTTTAAAACAATTGATTGATTTGTTGCCCTCTCCTCATGCATCGCATTATTGTAAATATGTCAACCCAAACAATTAGAACTTAGTCCAATGCTTAAGAGAGGGCAGCTCAGTGCCCAAGTTATGTAACCTAAGATGCAACATGAGTCGCCCCGAATCACCAGGGGGATCATATACACTTAATTTGCCCGATCAATTTAGCCTTAGCAGACTCGGATAAACTTAACACAATGGCAGTATGTTAATACATGGATTTATATTGAATAAATCGAGACATAAAGTGCATCCACAAATATGACACCAAATTTTAAATAGGAACGGTCTACTCATTACATGGCGATAATCGGCCGATGGGGATCAATCGCACCCGATGGGGATCAATCGCCTCGATGACAGAGACTGACCACACAGATTAAACTCAACACGAAGATCTGGGCTTTACATTTTGTTACAATTTTACTTGAGCCAAATAAATAGTTAGCATTCTTATAATTGAATCTTGTTTGTATTTTCCCACTAAGAACCAAGTCTGTGTTGAAGGCAGCGGGCAGCAGCTTGCTGAGTTCGCGAAAACACACACAAAAGAAGGGACAAAACAGGTCTCTTGTTCCGAGGCGTAACTAGAGTTTCTACATACGAGATGTGATCTATGAGAGAGGGGGATATTGGGGGATTGGGGAGACAGAAAGACGCGAGTTGGGAGTGCGATACATGGATGTGGAACAAGACGAGCCAGAGCGATGAGCTGCGATGAAAGAGGGTTGAGAGCTGGCTGGGCAGCGGAGGTGGAACCGGTATGCGATGAAAGAGAGTCGAGAGCAATGACGCAGGGCTGGAATGGGATGCTGCCTTACAGCGGGACACTGTGTGACGACGTACTAAAGAATTACCCTGGACATGGAAAGCCTTGCGAGACAGCCAACGAGCTATACCTGGAAAGTGAAGATCCTTTTGGTGGATATTGTCCTCTACGCTTTTTGTTGAATGATAGACCCATTTCTACAGGACTATCATCATCTTTAGCCTTGCGCTTGTGGCAGCCCCTGCTGAACATTGGATCATGACCAACGATGTTCTTTGATAGGCTGCCGTCATCGTCGGACCAATTTTTGGATTCCAGGTTCCGTGTTATGAGATTCAAGACCCATTCAGAAAAACAAAGCTTCTCGTGAGCGTCCTTGACCTCCGTCTGGACATTCCTCTCCGCTTGAGGTTCGGGCATAATTGATTTTGGGTTAATATCATCATAGAAGGTTTTAAGAAGGGTGCGCAACTCTTCAATGATCTGGCAGCATGGTTCCAGGACAAAACCAAACGAATCCGGGTGAAGCATTAGTTTGTGTAGGAAAGATAGCTTTCCGTCACCGCCCCGGATAACACCATCTTCATCCACAGTCTCTGTATCCATCAAATACGTGTTGCATATCTTGTGATTGGCCCTCGATCACAGAATGTCGGCATTTCATGACAATATAAATAAGAACCCAGTAAAAGGATTCAATATCATCTGAAATTTGATGAGATCAAGCGTGAGGGTGTAATAAAAGTCCTGTTGATATGAACTGCCATGTACCCTGAACACGAAGTCAATTCGCCGTGCATAGGGGATAAATAGATCATACCATGTGGGAGTGTTGTCTCTGCCGGGTCACATCCATCCTCTTGGACATGTCCCAGTTGATCAATAAACCTGATCGATCTGGGGCGATCAGAATGTTTCCTGCGCTCACATCCCGATGTAAAATTTTTGCTTTGTCGTATGCATCTGTATGAGCTGTTCCAAATTGTCAAACAACAAACTTAAACATAATGCCAATCCTCACCGATCATAGCATCCTGAATGACCTGGCATAGCTCCCGAGTCGATCTGAACGTACTCAGCGGCTGTCCGAGCGTGTTCAAGACAAGTCGGTAGTGGACATATCATTTGACGCGCAGTGTACCAGGACACCAAATACGTTTGCTTTCGCCATCTTTCACATAGTCTTGCATCCTTGTGCATTGTACGTCGAGTGAATGCTCCGGTGTCGACAGCACGTCGCCAGCTGGACCCAACTCCGGAATGAAACGCACTTTTGCTTCTAGTAAATCGCGATAAATATCCCCTTCTTTCTCAATACCTGGGAAATCAGTACGCCAGTAATCTTTGAGGTAAACCAGTTTATTCCGTTCGACGTCATGGCACACAAATCCAAACGTCGACCGACCAAAAAGGGTTTTCATCTCCCATATTGGTTTCCATATGATATAGGGCTTCAGCTGTCCGTCTGTGGCATGATCATCATTGACGAGAATCTGGCAAAGGTCTTCAACTTCAATTTTCTCAATGTCCATGTATACCGCCAGCATGGACTGTGCATCACCAACCCCCTTATCGTTCTTCGAGACTGAGGTGACAGTGGTGTTGTATCCACGCTGGGCAAAAGTGAGAGAGTTGAGCCTCCAGATGAATTCGGAAAGGGTGTTGGGATCTTTGGCCCAATTGAATATCTTGGTATAGATAGCACCACTGTGATCCCATCACAGTAGTCGCCATTCTGCCTTTCCAAAGAGGATGATCAAGTAAGAGAAGACCCGAAACTGTGAACGATGGATAGAAGTGGCATAATGTGTGAGTTGACCACACACATGATACGCACGCTCAGTCCACCTAACGTGACACTCAACCCCAACCTCTTGCCTCATATGTGTAAGGTTGCGAAAAATGTCCTCTTTTCCTTTTTTGTTTTCGATCCACACATTGACCGCTCTCCAGTCCAGTGAGGTCAGCCGCTCGTTTTCCTGATGACCTTCCCTTTTCCAATAGATAACGATGTCTGGTCTCCCTAGGATTGCCTTATCTTGCTTAATAGTGGTGTTGACAAATGTGAGATTATCAGCAAGGCCGGATGTTTTGATTGCCTGTATCTGTCATGTACGTGAGCGTGGATCCCCCCTTGAATGTGGGGACTGACAAAGTGATCCTCATTGTGTGAGACGGAGTGCTTGTCGAAGCTGATGATGTGCTCTGTCTTTCGAGCTTGGCTTGCTTCTGGCACGAATTCCGAGAGGAATTCGGCTATTGGCATAGGCCCAACAAATTTGTCACATACGTCCCAGGTCATGTCCTTATATCTCTCTGAAGCTAGCTTTTGAGGTGTGGATGTGTGTGTGTGACTTCCTGATAGGTCGTATTTTAGAGGTGAAGTAGTTATAGTTAGACTACTTTGCTCGGTTTGAGGTGGCGTGCTGGGACAGATGACGGCCATGTTGTGAGATGAGACAAAGAAAAGGTGAGAATCACCTACTGCAATCAGTACATGGTCCTGCAGTCAATGATTCTCTCTTAACTCTAATCTTAAAACAGGTTGTGTGCAGCAGCAATTACATGTACGATATGAATGATCACTTTGACATACATACTCGAGCAAAACCAGGGTGGTTCAGGGTGTGCGAGCTCGCTCGCTTAAGTATCTGCCTACTACATGGCCACAGCCAGTGAAACCCAGAGAACCGCGGGCCGTAAGTGCCTTATGGGCAATAATTGGCTGATGGGGATCAATCTCCCCAATGATGGAGATACGCACATATGCGCTTTCATGCAAATTCTCACACACAGAATAAAACCAAGGAAAGTATTGACATTGACATGAACAACCTGCCAAGTCATCATCACATATGCGTGCACACATTCATCTAAGAGAGACCACACAATTTGGTAATGACAGTATGAAGCGTGGGCTTTGCTGCCCTACGTAGTGCATCAAGGACATCCATTCCCAACTTACCGCCCGCATCTTCCCAATAAACCCTTTCTACCATCGGAAAGGATCATACATAGGCACACATGATGTCCTGTTATATGGGTAAGACATGGAAGATGAAAATGTGGTAAGGTCATACCATATCTCTATGTGATAAGCAAGCCTGGTTCAGGAACCAACTCAGAGTGCAGATCTGTCTTAGCTCACGAGTTGGGTAACCATTGTAAGGTGAGCCATATCACTGGCCTCGGAACCACGTGCAGACCGCGCGCGATGCGTGACGCTCGACCTCCTCCCACACCTTGCCTCCTTCCTCGCATCGCATCGCCCAGTCCTCGCCACCGACCACGTGCACACACCACGCCTCGGCACACGTGACGCGTTCGCATCTCAGGCCTTTCACCATGGCCTCGACCGTCTCGACCAGTCTCAATTCTCTTTCATGCCTATCTCCCTTTCATGCCTTTCATCCTTAGTACTTCTCTCCTGTATATAAAACACCTAGCTACTCTGTAGTAAAAAAAAAGAGGAAGAATACAGTCTTCTTGAGTTCCCCTTACCTTCAGTCAGAAACAACTGCGCGCGAGTGATCTTACTCTCCTCTCCTCTCCTTCTCTTCTCCCTTCCTCCTCCTTACATTCCTCTTGCTCTTGGGTCAAGACAACCGTCTTGGATCGCTGTCCAGCCCCACGAACTCTGCGTGCCCTGGTTTGGCTCGCTTCACCATCACTATCATAGTGGCTCAGGTTTGTATGTGGTGAGGCAGATGGCAAAGTCAGCAAAATTCAAAGCCCAAGATGGTCAAGGTTCTGGAAATGGCTCACGATTTGCAAGAGACGAAGAAAGGTAGGATCATGCGGTTGGAATTGGCTCATTTCCACTTCTAGGTTGTAAAGGCTTGTTGAGTTACCCAGTCACTCTCCAATGTCACAGCAAATCCCCAATGGAGCACAAAGGGTCAGAAGATTGGGTAGGAAAGGCTGATGGCTAGGTTGAATGCGGTCCAATGGCACATTGCATTGGATACAGATGCTCTTAAGGCCCTTGTGCTTGGTTAGAAAATGAATGAGCACTGGCCCTGGGATATCCCCTTCGAGAACGAGTTTCTCGAGAGATGTCATGTTGAGCTCGCCAAGTAAAGCGGTCCAGTGGGAGGGTTTCAAAGATACTATGCAAAGGAACAGGGACTCAATAGGTGAGTGCTTGAGAATCCCCATTGTGGTTTCCACGATTCCGGGAGCAAAGGCGTAATCAGATGAAATATCAAGTAAATTAATTGTGTGAGAGCTGCATGCTCCGCTTCGTAAGGCGATGGAGGAAGGAAGACAATCCACAGAACCGAATCCTGTGAAGTGCAGTCGTGTGAGTGGTAGGGTGTTAAACAGTTGGTGCATTTTGATGAACCCAGAGGCCAGCAGAAGCGGATCGGACCCATGGAGAAGAAGGTGGAAATCCCGAAGATTGCACGTATTTGAAGGCTCAATAAGGAAACGGGTAAGGAATCTCATCGCAGTTCGGGCCTCCAGTGGGGAGCAAGGGATGGAACAGAACATCTTTTTGGGGGGTTTGAAGGTGTGAATAGCAGACCACAGTCCAAGAGATGCATATCCGCTCGGTTCATGTAGTGTCACTTCTGAGCCCCCTTCACTTGTGTCGTTCGCCTCAAGCCCACAGCGGTGCAAGTACTCTGGTAAGAGTGATCAACCTATGGATTGTGAAGCAAGTACCAATGTTCGAAGATTGTCATTGTCCAGATGGGTGGAAATCATAAGAAGTAGTTCGACAGGCATGTCCTGGATCCCTGTGCACTACAAAAGTTGTTACGGAATGGAAATTTGCATGAATGGTCAGCATACAAGGTGTGTTTGATGCTGCTGTACTCGGTGTCTCTTAACTGCCTTCCAATGATTACAATCGGTTGATGAGCAAAAGCGCCGTTTCCACTCATTTCCATCTGGTGGGCACTCCAACTGTTGGGTTTATGAGCGGAGGACAGTCAGACATACGCATTGGCACAGAGGCTCACCCGGTGACGTTTGCAATTGCGTGGTGGTGATGGTGGTGGTGACACAGTATTCCCTTGTTGTTTGACTGCAGTCGAATGGCAAAGGGGATCAAGCAATGAAGGGTTCAATACCATGCTTGCGATCGGGTTGTTGTGATACAGAGGCAATTGTCACCGTCATGGTCTCCATGGGTTTAAATACCTTGAGAAGGTGCAGGTACTATTGTGGGCTCAAACTGTATATTTGGGAGATCAAGACGCATATGCGTATACATCGGCAGCTTGTCGTAATTGGTTAGGGAGAAACGAGTCATTATCACATGACAAGGATAATTGTTATCGCCAACAAGCATGATGACAAGCAACCAACAGTTAGCGCATTTGGGAAGAGATAGAAGACATTCTTACGTGTACTTCTCAAAAGCATAGAACACAGTGCCCTTTTGCAGCACTGTCGAGGAGAGAAGGGTATCACCCAGCATGCATGTTCATGAGAGCGGCACTAACTTTGGGGATAATTGTTCTTGCCGTGGGCGCCTATAGGGCGGTCCCTTACGCTTAGAGGTGAGATCATTAGTGGGTCTGAGCATCAGACTGCATAATAAAAGGTCCATACTTACCATGAGGTTTTATCAATGTATACGATCGACCACGCCGAGCGTGCTCTTCAGCAACACGATCCAACCGAGAAGACCCTCAAACGATACAGTATTCCTGTACTACAGGAGTTATGTGTCAAGCGCGGCATCGATGTGGGTGGCTCAAGTTGCCCACTGAAGAAGCCATATATCGATGCACTATTGATCCATGTGAGATGAACTCACCGTTGCTTGTCCTTTATTCACCATGGAAGCTAGTGTGGGCAGCATAGTCGCAGGGACAGGGATCAATTAAGATTGAAGATTCGACTTCTGAATTTCTTGCCTCAACGCGTGATTACTCTCCCAAGACCTGATGGCACCTCTGAGCAGAGCATCGCCAATGAAAACCAAGGCCATCAACAGCAAGAACACAGCGATGAACCAGCAAGCACTTTCCGATTTACACAGCCCACAGCAGCGGAGCATTCACACAGCGAGGTCGATGTCAAGACTCACTGTTGAACTATCCAGTTCAAGAGCGAGGGATAAGCTCAAAGACGAGTCGATAGACGTCCAAGACCGCGTGGGCAAGGAGTAGAACCCAGAGGAGCAACAAATACCAGAGAGGTATTGTTACTGTGAGAGTAGAACAATCACGCAGGGAAGAGGCCAGGATAGTCACAAGGGGATGGTCCTTAAAGGAGTATCCCAGGAATGGAGAGTGCCGTAAACAAATGGACAGTCTGAGGACTGTCCGCTACTTTATTGAGCGCTTATATACTACAAGAGAGCTGCTAAATAGGGAACAAGTCATAACCTTGTTATCAAGCACAATAGAGTGATGAGTAAGAAGTCGGAGGACGCTTACTGAGCATGCTCAGTCATGCTCAGTAAGCTGCTGAGTAAGAAGCTTCTCTTGATGAGTAAGAGCTTCCATTGTCCACGTGTTCACTGCTTTAGTACACGTGCAAGCACCTGATTCATTTCCTGTTAGTTAGTTTAGGGCCGGTCATTTGAGGACTTGTAGTTTGGTTATGGAATAGTGTTATCTTATAAGGCCCTTATATAGTTCTATTAGGGTCCTTAGAGTCGACCCTAATACTTCTATTAAGGTCCTTAGTGTTGCCTTATAGTTCGTTCTATAGTTATTAGAGTCGGTCTAATAACGCGTTGTCGGGCCTTTGATACTAGGTTAGTACCTATTGTAGAGTTCCTAGGGTCATTCCAAAGGGTCCTTAGGAAGGCTCTAATACTGTCCTTAGTTGCTAGAAGGGTTGCCTTTAAGTGGGGCTTGCTGTATGTCGATTGTGCCGAGAATCGCTCGCGCAACAATGCGCGCGCGATATTGTGGACACCTCTACTCACCCCTTTTGCTCGTGTGAACAGGGTGGCATCATAGAGGCTGGGTTTCCTCCTATAAGGAAGGGTCCTTCAAGGGCCCTCTCCGGGGAATGGTTCATGACAGTCGACACATTCTACTTCCAGCATGCATTGACTCCAGCACCGACAGACGATCAAGAGAAGATGCCTGACGGAAATACTGATTGTACGTCTGCTCCTGGGTGTCAGTCAAACACAATTGCAATTCCAAGCAAACGATCCTACCCTTTTGGGATGGATGCACTGAGGAAAAAAAGAAAAGTGGAAAGTTACATCCTTGTGAGGATTTACAAACAACGAAAGGACCTGGAACATATGAATGAGATCGAATATCCCTTGACGCCAGACGGTGGACTTGATCTTGTGGGGTTATCTCAAAAATTAAACGTCAGACAGTGCCAGGCAAGTTGGTTCAATATCATACCGATCTGTGGCGTTGGCTATGCTGACTGTCTCCTAAGGTGCTGGATGCCCGCTCTTCACGACCGTGGTTTAGCAAGCGCCTTGTTTTGGAAAGCAGTGCCATTAGGCTGTTGAAAGCAAAAGAAGGGTATTTACGGGTGGTAGTTCAATCATCCTCATAGCTGCTCAGTGATCGGAGGGTATAAACCACTACTGCAAGATCCCTGTTTCAGCCAACCCCATGCCTCTGTCTGTCCAGATATAACGACCCCTCATCGTCATCCCAAATTTACAGGCTTCTTTCATGCCGGCATTAAGTATCCACTGTACAAGAAACTGTGCATACAACCAATGTGTTTGTCTGACAGGATAGGACCTCAAATTATAGGAGTGTTACGATAGACTGGCAAATGATGGGGGGAGACGGAAAAACGAACATGATTGTTGTGGAAGGTAGTGGCTGTCTCATTGCAATGGTCCATGTTATGAGGAGACATAACATCTATCGAGAATGTAACATAACAAGGCAGGCGAAATGGATTTCTTTGACATGGGGTGCCATTATAGACCATTTGCTTTGACACTGCTTTGGTGTCCGGGTCGCTCCCATGGCCTTTGAAATGGAAATGGATCACATGATAACACAGAAGGGATCACAAGACATAAGAGATCACAAGACCAGTAAGTAAAGGGACATACGCAAGCTTCATCATTCATACAAACTGTGGCAGGTGAGTCACCATGCTTTGTTATGGAACTTATGGTGCATGGCACTGATCGAGCATATGTAGCCAATCAATCTGTTCCTAAACTCTGCTGATACTTTAATTGGCCCAATTACCACCATACGATGCAATGGGATGATCACAAAGAAGATCAGATGGAGTGCATTTCAATTCTCAGATGGGGATTGGAGATGCGTGAGGGATGCATGCGAGATTTTGAAGGTATGTTTGTGTTTATCTGATGGCCAGTGGCAAACTTAACAGTGTTGATAGGATTCCAACAATATACAGCACTACTTCTCATCTGAGCAACTTCCCACTTTGTGGTGTGCCCTCCCTGCAATAGAACAACTACAGACTGCTTGGGAGGCCAAATCCCAGGATGATCACTTGTCATTGTACCATGACATGATGAACAACAGACTTACAATGTTGAGATTACCACTGCTTTTGGGCAGTCTGATGTAATCACAGCCCAGTCGCGTTAACGCGTCGGCTCCCATGGACCGGGCGCTCCCAGCTCACGCATGTCATTCACGCGTCGGATCAGCCCGGACCGGCTCAGCTCAGATGCTGCAGCCTGTGTATGTTACAATGATAAGTTAATTGATGACAATCGGTAGCTACTAACGACTGATCCTTTATGATACAACACTGGTTGGAAAATCAACTTATGTGAATGACAAAACTGTAACACTTTGAATAACAGAATTTATTATTTTGACACAAATGTGTAACAAACAATTTGTGAAATTTCATTTTAGATTTTGTTACAATAGATTGCTGTTACAAAATGATGGAATAAGTAAATAGTGTTGACAAGATTTTAAAACATACATTATGTATAAAATTATAAAATTATTTTAAGATTTTGTGAGAAACAAAATTGTGAAAAATTGAAGCTACAAAATTTGGGTTTGGCCACCTTTTTCATAAACCCATATTTTGCAGTTTCAATTTTTCACAATTTTGTCTCACACAAAATCTTAGAATAATTTACAATTTTTGAAACATAATGTATGTTCTGAAATCCTGTCAATACCATTTACTAATTTCATCATTTTGTAACAGAAATCTATTGTAACAAAATCTAAAATGAATTTCCACAAATTGTTTTCTACATATTTGTATCAAAACAATAAATTCTGTTATTCAAAATGTTACAGTTTTGTCATGCACATAAGTTGATTTTTCAACCAGTGCAAGTTGGTAGTTATGATTACATTGCTTAGAGACGCTTTCGCGTATTTAAGAGGCACTCAATTAGCTAGATTGCTTCAGTTTTGTCTTACACAAACTGAAGTGAGTACTTACTGTTTCCTATCTTATCTATCGCATCTAATCACGCGTTGTAGATATCTTTGATAGGTATTACTGATTTATAGTTTTGTCTTACACAAACTGAAATATCTTTGATAGATCTTAAGGATCTTATCGCTCTTATCATAACCTGCGCCCATCTGCTTCAACATACAAAGCTTCAGAAGTACTATTCTCACTTTGATGAAAAGCCTATCTATGTGCTGGCACTTGGTGAGCTTCTTTTATCACATCTCATTTTAACATAACTGATGCATGAACCCAATCATGTTGATGCAAAGAACTGGCAGCTGGAGGTGCATAGGATATTGGAGAAAGCGGTGTGTTCAAGTTCCAAGGTTTTACAGCATGTAGACTGATCCTTTAGGCCCCTTTTACCAACCGAGAATTCTTGAATCTTGAACTTGAACTTGGATTTTGGGATTTTCTGGGAGTGACAGGAGTGACAGGAGTGATCTAAGTGATATGATGTATATAATAAATTAATATGCATTTGTTTTTGTTGTCATTTGCATACTCACATATTTGGGGTTACACATGATGTGTCAGCGTCAAACTCGGGGTCGAGCAGTCCAACTCAAGCTCAACATCTGGGTGCTTGCAGTCCCATTTTCACCAGAGCTGCACATACAAATTTTGCACAAAGATGTGCACCCACACATTGGTGACACATATTCTGCCTTATGACATGCTTGCAATACCCCACTTGGAAGGAGTGGAAGGAAGGGTTAGAAAAAATATTTTACATATCACATGTAAACCCAGCAAATCACATTGGAAAATAACTCATATTTGAAATGGACTCATATTAGTTTATTATGTCACTTACATCACACCTGTCATTCCTGTCACTCCCGGAAAATCCCAAAATCCAAGTTCAAGTTCAAGATTCAAGAATTCTCGGTTGGTAAAAGGGGCCTTAGACCTGTAGATGGAGCAATATCACCAGTGCCAACCAAGAGCCACACAAGCTATGGATGATGATAGTGCTGCAAGCCTTCATTGCAATCCCCTTCTATCTGAGTTTGATTGGTTTCAACAGTTGCGTGTTTCTAGAGATGCCAATGAAGAATGGGCCTCAGAATTCAAGTTGTGCTTCCCTCATCTTGATTTTCACCCTAATTCCATGATAGGATCATGCCCAAGTGTATTCAACACTTGCACACATCACACTTGATGTTCTTCCATGCCAAGCCTCTTCCATTACATGTGAATGGCTCTTCTCTGCTGGAAAGCAGGTGGCTAATGACTGTCAGGCATCCCTTGGCTCACAAAGATTTGAAGAGTTGCAACTTATGAAGTTTGCATGGCAAAAGGACATTGCTGATATTGCAGCTTGGAATTCAGCACATGTTGACAAGGTAGATCTCACAGAATATGGGGACTTTCTTGCTGGTGACAAAGGGGCTGAAGTGCTTGAGACAAGTTTGTTTTAGAGTAAGGCCCATGATACCAACTGAGAATTCTTGAACTTCGAACTTGAACTTGAATTTCGGGATTTTCCGGGAGTGACTGGTGTGACCAGTGTGATATAAGTGACATCGCATATATGATAAACTAATAGGTTTTTTTTTAATATGAGTTTTTATTCGCTTGTGATTTGCATATTCGCGTATTGTGATGGCAGCCATGACTGGGAACTGACTCAGTCCACTTGTGTCCACTGAATGTTGCCAAGGCATACTGTAGGGCCCAGGATCCATGCACATGGAGTGAGAGATTTTTGAAGAGGAAATGGAAAATCTTTTTTTGAAAAAAATACTATTCAATAACACATTCTGCATGGTCCCTCTGAATTCTCTGATACTGCTCCCACATGTCATCAGCAATTTTATCTCGCCTGATATTTGCTTGCTCCCTCTCACACTGCGTCACAGGGCCTGTTCCAAGTTCACCAGCCAGTGCTTCCTCTTCTTGTGCATCCATCTGGAGGTCAGCCACTTGGTCGTCAAAGGTGCCAATCTCCCTAGAGTCATATGCGCGAATAAGATTGTCAAGCACTGTGAGCGCACATGGGACGCGTGCTTGAACTCCCATGTTATACTCATGGGGTTGTGAGAGAATCTTGAAATGCCACTTGAGAATTCCAAAAATGTGTTCAATGACATTGCGAGCTTGGGCATGACACAAATTGAACAGCTCCTTGGGTGTGCGTGGCCTAGGACAAACATCAGTAAGACAACTTGAAAGTAAGACAACAAAGACTCACCTTGTGCGAGCATGGCCCCATTCAGCTAGATGGTACTGCACGCCTCGATAAGGGGTGAGAAGTACATCTGACGAGGCAAAACCCACATCACCAAGATAATACTTCCCCCTTGGGACACGAAGATCAGAATGATGTGCTGCATGAAAAAGTGTCACGTCAGCAGTGGAACCCTCCCAACCAGTCAGCAGGTAGGTGAAGTGGAGGTCAAATGAGCATCCCACAAGGCAGTTCTGTGTGAGACCTCCTTTGTGGTTCCTTGCCTGCATCACGCTCTGCAGCAGTGGCAAAACAGTCGATATGTGTACCGTCGATAGCACCCGGTGCATCCTTGAGAAATGGAAAGAATTTGGGGTTGCTTTGGATGAAGGGGTGAGGGGGTGAATCGGCATCGGGAAGGTGCACAAATGTGGTGTAGAAGGGAGGGCTCAAGAGAACTGCCTAGAATTTTTTTAAAATACCTAGCTATCCATCAGATGACATCTGAAAGAAACCTGAGAGATATACTTACTTTGAAATGGTGCAGGGTGACCGCTGAAAATGCTCTCCGACATGTGTTGATGGCAGCCCTGTGACAGCTGTATAAAGGAAGATATCAATTTGTTCTTCAACTTGGACGTGTCAGTGATGATGAGATACCAAGTCATTGGAGGATCCACTGGAGGATGATAAATACTTTTTTATGCACCCCAAGCTCAGTCTGAATGCGCTCTGGATGGCCAGTGAGTAGGTCCTCAACCCACTTAGCCCCAGTGTATGAAGATGTGTGATATGGGATAGGAGGACAATAGAGGGGTTCAAGGAGCTCAAGTAATGCTTGGCAGCAAAGTAGGAGAACAGTTGATATATTTAACATGACATAGAGCCGTTGGTGCCAGTTGGCGTCGCCATTGTACCCATTGCTGATGAGGGTTATCGGGCATCTTGAGCGAGGGAGGGGACAACAACAGGGACAAAGCGTGCAACTTTTTGACAGAAAATGTTTTTGGCACATCACATGTAATTTCACAATATGTGAAATATTTATTTGGATACACATACATGACACAACAACACAAATCATCGCTTAAGCTCGCTTCACTTTCTCCACCAGATTACATATGTATCCACGTGCAAACTCACATGATGACTCCACGGATATGAGCACAAGGTAGCCATCCACCTCTCTGATGCCGCAATTGGCAAACAGGGATAATGCTGGGACAATATCATCAGTTGGCAACCAACAACCATTTGTGATATCCTTGATATCACTGGCAAGGTGTTGGACTGCCAGTGTCTGGCGTGCATACTCGGGAAGTGCCAAAAATCCAGGTACAGTATCACCTGTGAGTGCAGGTGCGGGTGCAGGTGTGGGTGCGGGTGCGGGTGCGAGTGTGAGTGCAGGTGCGGGTGTGAATTCAGGCATGGGTGGGGAGAGACCAAGAGAATGGACAGTTGAGTCGAAGACATCAACAACTCTGTTCATGACCGCTGTAACACCCATGACAGCAGACACCACGGTGTCACCCCTCTGTTTTTAGCTGAAGATGTTTCGGACATCAGGATATCATCAATGTGAGGTGATTTACACTTGTTGGTTATGAAGTCGAATGAGGTATTTGCAAAGTCGAATGAGGTATTGCAAGTCGATGCCCTCCTGCTGCCGCCGACTTGAGACAAATCGGGGGTCAGGTGAGCAGGAGTAGGTGGCTGGGATGGAGCATGCTCAGCACGAGGTGTTGGCTGCAAAGCCCGGTATGCATGTTTGCCTTTGGTTTTTGTTCCTACAAGAGATTCCATGGCCTCGCAATGTGGCCAGCCCTTGTGGTGGAACTTCTTGACCACTGGTTTGTCCTACTAAAGTAAGATATTGTCAACAAATCAGGTGTCACAGTAACTAGCCATGTCAGTTTGCAAGTGTAAAGACAAGTCGGTGATAGAGATGTGTTCAAGAAATGGGCTGGTTCCCGTGTATAAAGAGTAAGGATCCCTGCAGCGGTCGAAGTGTTTTATGCTAAACAGGTTATGGCCAATAGACCCTTCCTAGTATGACTTGGTCCGTTGAGAAGCTAGGGTAAGTTTGTAATGGGATAGACTTGGGCTGGTTCCACTAGCTATATGCATTCAAGTCCGTCGGGGACCTTGAACAACACAGAGAGAGTTGAGGAAGGTAGGTCTTAAAGGAGGAGAGCTCTTCTCAGGGGAGTGAAGAGAGACTCTTAGGGAAGGAAGGGAAAAGCAAAGAGTGGATGGTGGATGGTGTGTTGAGAGTTGATGAAATGGAGAGGTGGATGTGGTTTGAGGATTAAGAGCAAAGTGGGTTGTAGGAGAATATGTTTGGACAAGAGTAGGTTGGATTCTACAAGAGACCAAGCTTAGGGCTTTGGTCACAAAGTACTGAGCTTATATATACAGGAGAAGCGCAGCAATAGCTGCACTTTGACTGTGCTACTAGTATAGTAGGAGTCATAGTAAGTAGGAGTCATAGGAATGAGGCCACAAATGAGTCAGAACCAAGTAACTGTGCTGCACAGTAAATGCACAGCATTGCACAGTCAAAACTAAGAAGTGAATATAAATGGAAAGAGAACCAAACAAAGGGAAAGTAACAGCAATCCAGTGTTATCTGGATGTGTATGGATCACATGATAACACAGAAGGGATCACAAGATGTAAGAGATCACGAGACCAGTAAGTAAAGGGATGTACAAAAGCAAGCAGTCCATAGCAAAGGTACGAAGTAAACGTAAAAGGAAAATGGTGTAACATCAGGAGTTACAGACGCACTGCGACCAGCTCATCATACACTGCCTGATTTTGATTTTCTGCTGATATGTCCATTCCTGTCACATCATCCCAAGCCATGCCAGACTTATTTTTGATCGCTGAAATGGTGTCCCAGTCGGTCTTCATCTAGTTGAACGGTGTCAGTGTTGAGGTGTAGTGAAAAGAGGAAACACATACCCTTTGCCACTTCGCCTTGGATGAGCTCAGAGTTTTGAAGCCACCCTTCTTACAAAGGGACCTAATTTGACTGGCCACCTCATTGAAGACTTGATCCCTGAACATAGCATTGGACATCATTTGGTCCTTGTGCTCCAAGAGGAAGTTTAAGAACTCAGCTTCCTCCTCAGTCATCCATCTTGCCTTGATATCTGCTCAGGTTTCTTCTGCAGAGGAATCAGAGCTTCTTGACAAGTGGGTCTGCATGGGAGGTGATGATCAGGATCAGGAAAATAAAGTGTGGGGCAACGCCGAAGTGAAGGTGAAAAAGAAGGTACTGACAAAGGGCTTACACATACACAATCACACACAAATATGCAAATACATGAATATGCAAATCACAAGCAAATAAAAACTCATATTAAAAAAAAACCTATTAGTTTATCATATATGTGATGTCACTTATTATCACACTGGTCACACCAGTCACTCCCAGAAAATCCCAAAATTCAAATTCAAGTTTGAAGTTCAAGAATTCTTTGTTGGTATCATGGGCCTAATTAAGCACTTTATTATTGTGTCTAAGAGTTTATA
Organism: Russula earlei; assembly: GCA_025769875.1. Taxonomy (NCBI): domain Eukaryota; kingdom Fungi; phylum Basidiomycota; class Agaricomycetes; order Russulales; family Russulaceae; genus Russula; species Russula earlei. The sequence continues at coordinate 66,367 of JAGFNK010000062.1, read as the reverse complement.
TACAAAGTTGGGGCTACAAAGCTAAACCATGAGTATTGAGGGTGTGAAAGACAAGAAGTAAGGGGAGGGGAAGTTGACATTGTACAGGTAAGGGATGCAAACACAGGAGACAGCACCATGTGTGCATGTGAGGCAGCATGCAGATGGACAGTGCATCCTTGGGCAGGTGCAAACGGCAGTGGACAGGGAGGGCAAAGCCAGAGAGTGGGCATGTCCATGCATGTGCGTTTTGAGAGGAGTGACATGTGAGATTGTTTGTTCACTAAGAGGGGTTTTTACAAACTGTTTGCATTGTTCATCTTATGTATTTACACTAAATGGTGTCATTGGGATTTGAAAGGGAAGTAGGAGAAGAAAGGTGAGAGACAGAGGAGACGTGGGTGAGATGCATATGGAGCATGTAAATGGAGCTTCATTGCGGCAGTGGAGTGTAGTAGTGTATCATAAGGCAAAGGAGAACAAAGGGAATTGTAAAGTGAAAGAGAACATAGGCGATTGTAAGGTGAAAGAAAACTGAGGCAATCATAAGGGGAGTCAGAGTGGGGTATTGTACCTCATAGCCCAAAATGCTCATTTTTTCTATTACTGCTCCAAGGGTCATCATCAAGGCAATGGAGGTGGACAGGATGAGGCATCCAGCAGTGGTGGTGATGGTGACTGAGGTGCATGCAAGATGAGTGGGAGGGGGCATGGGGCTCGAGCCACAATGGGTGATCTGACAAGTGGTGAGAGGAGATGGAAAGGGGATGAAAGACAAAGGCATAAGAAAGGCCTGTTTGAAAGGCAATGGGTGGGGGAGATGATGTGGGTGGTGGAGGATGAGGAGAACACGAAGTAGAATTGTTCAGAGGCAAGGAGTGGATGCATCACGCATCCCAATCATTGGAGGGAATGAAAGGTGGGTGAGGCCAGTCACAAGCGGGAGCGAGATGTGATGAAAGACAGAGGCAAGTGAGGAGTGGTAGCAAGGTGAATGAAAGGCAGGAAAGAAAAGAACATGGTGACCAAGAGGCACAATGAAAGGGAAAGTGAGGGTTGAAAGGATGGCCGGACCACAGGGCATGAGGTGACAGTTTGCAGTTTTGGGGTCAACAGATGGGGCTGCATTGGTGGGAGGTGGTTGTGGAGAGATTAGGAGGAGAGGCAGAACAGGCAGAAGAGTGGGAGAAGGCAAGACAGGTATGTGAGGGGGCGCAGTGTGAGGAGTCATTTTCATAGGGTGTCAGGATCTGAGATGATGTGGTGAGTGGTGCCACACAAGGGATGGGGCACAGCATCTTGATGGAAGGGATGTTGAGGCCCAAGTGATAATGAAGGGATGACAGAGAGGAAGGGAAGTGGAAGGGAGAGATAGAGAGAGGAACGACTGAGACAAGAGAGGGAGGGATGTGAACACAATGTGAACGGGAGATATGGTGGCATGTGGGTGTGCAAGACAGCAGGGGGTGACATGACTTACCCAGTCAAGAACTGGTTTCAACCAGTCATCTTCCAGTTTTGGTTGAGACTGGTCTGAACTGGTCAAATGACTGCAAATGACCACATGTAACCAGTCATGTGCAGTCCAGTCCAGTTTTTTCAGGATTGGGCAAACCAGCAGGCAGTCAGTCTTTGGAATTTTGCAAAAATGTGACACCCAAATCCAGACTATCAGACTTTGTCAGCAGATTGGTGTTTGAACATTATTACAATCCATAAAATTAATATAACCATTTAATGATAAGAATAAATTACTTGATAACAAAATTGTGGTTGTCAAAATTGTGGGAGAATGGGACGAACAGAGTGGAGGAGTGTAACCTTTCCAGTTCATGCTATCCAGTTCCTGTCATCCTAATCACTACATCACATGTTCCTGCTGCCATGCCTGAGATGATCATCATGCCAACCACCCTGCCCACTATGTTTTGCATGGATCTCAATGTGGATCTCAACCAAATGGCACATGCCACTTTATCCTGGAACACCCTGAATGTCCCTCCCAATGGCACGGAGACTCCTGCCACCTCTAGGAAGCGGGGCAGCTTCACTTATGACCAAGAAAAGGGCAACTATCCCAATCAATGGGGTAGTCTAGCTGAGTTTGACATGTGGGCCAGCAAGAGGAAGAAGCACATGCCATTCAATTTGTCATGTCCTTGACCCAAACCAACAAGGGGCCACTCTGGTTTGAGCAGCACATCTATGTTTGTTCATGCCAGATGTCCGGATGGGAATCAAAATATGTAAAAAAGAACCCTGAGCGGAAATGCAAGATCGAATCTAAGAAAACAGGATGCCAATGCCAGATCACAATCAAATTGTATCCGGACATGCCAGCGGTCCTTGGTCACTATATCACAGAGCACAATCATGAAATCAGATTAGCCAATATCAAGTATACTTGGCTATTGCATGGAGTGTGGGATCAAATTGCATCCATGTTAGTGGCTAAGGTGGACATTAGAGAAATCATATGTAATCAATCTAGTTTTTGTCATGCCAGTTATCTGAAAGTGTATCTGCAGGTGCAGTGCATTCGAGAGGCAGCACCAGACGATTCTTGCAACAAATTCATTAACCCTGTGGATATCCAGAAATTGGCCCAGCAGATAGACGAAGAGGGCATCTGTTTGCATGAAGAAGATGCCATCTCTGTGAGGCTGTGGGTTGATAGACTCAGAGCTGAAAAGATATCAGTCTTTTATCAAGATAAGCTTGATGAACCACCCCAGACTTCAAAGCTGCATAAAGGGTGCTTTGTCCTTTGCATCCAAGCCAAGTTCAATGGGATGTGTTCTGGTGCCTTGGCCACTCGTTTATCAGTATCGACACGACAAATAATACAACCCAATATGTCGATCTGCTTCTATTTACAATCATTGCTAGGGACCATTGGGGGCATGGTGAGTAAGAATGAATCCAGGATCTTGGCACTGAGCACTCATACTCCCTATAGGTGTTCCTGTTGCCTGGATGCTCGCTTCAAATGGCAACATGGAAATCATTTCCTTTTTGTAAACTGGGTAAAGGAAGCGAGTCCCGCTGTCTGCCCCTCAGTAATAATGACAGATCGCAATGAGGCACAAATCACAGCACTTCAGGATGTGTACCCATGGAGCCAAGTGTACCTCTGCACATGGCCCATCCTCCACATGATGAGATTGCACATTGTTACCACCAAGTTTCGAGCACTGTGGGACAAGGTCAAAGCTTGGGTGAATACAGAGGATATGGCCACATTCTTCAAGCTTTGGGATGATATTACAAATGATCCCTCTAACCCTCAATCTTTTGTGCATTACCTGGCTTCAAAATGGTTGCCTTATAGCCATACGTGGTCCAAAGTTGTCTGAAAAAGCAGGACAATTTTTGTGGAGGGAGACACCAATATGTTACTTGAAGCGTATGTTATCAATTTGACATGGCCAGATCTAATTACTAATTTAATTTAGATATCATCATGTATTAAAAACGCATTGGCTTGACAGGAAGCGGAATTGGAGGATCGACCATATTATTCACACACTAGTGAATGGTATGGAGTCTCATTGCCAAAACAAGAGCACATGATGAGCTGTTGGGCTGGTGGGCCCTGATCTGGCTGAGAAACAGTGGCATGAAATCCTGGAAATAGCCAATAGCATTTCCTGAGATTCAATCGAGAAATTTGACAACAACTGCTTCCATGTTGCATTGGCTTCTCAACAGGGTAAATTCTTTGTTGTCAATCTAGGTCAATTGATATGTGATTGCCCCAACTTCCCAAGGGTACAGTTTTGCAAGCACATAGCCACTATCCAACACCATTTCCCCACCACATTCCCAGATGATAAGCCTAAGTGCCTCATAGCACAGTCCTCAATTACCCATGCATGCACTGGCATTCCAAGACCAGAGGAATCCATTCAAACACTCACAAAAGATATCAGTTGCCTATCACAGTCACTTAACAATCAGCCAATGGAGCCAGCAACAGCAACCCCAGCCATTGCCGAAGCCTACCAGTTGGTAAAGTATAGCCTAACCGCCACGATTGCATCTACTCAGCATCAGAGCGCTTTACCCAAAAAGGCCGCAATTGTGCCCAATCAAAACACTTGGATGGAGACTGCCAACCATATGGGAATCAAACGGGCCCCAAAGTGGAAGTGCCTCCCTGACAAGTGCAGGTTGATGGAGAAGAGTATTGGCACTGCCAAGGGCAAGCACCATCACATTCACAGTGACCCATATGCTGGGGGGGAATGCTCTGGTAAGTGTGCCAAATCCAATGCCCTCTCCATCATGGCCCATGTGTGGGCCCAAGCTGTGCGTTCTCACGCATGTGTGCCCCCTGAAACCACTCCCTCCCTCGGCCCAGCCATGGTGTATGCCCTCCCCTCATCATTGCCCACAGGCACCTTCATGCCGCCCACCCCAAGTGTGGCAGTGCTGGCCTTCTCAGCATCACAATCAAGCCCTTAGATTAGTTTAAATATTATTTATTTTGTTGTCCATAACTCCTGAAACCACCATTATGAAAGTTGACATTGTGTGTGTAATTATTATTCTGCGTTCAAAAACAATTTTGGGTTTATGGGAATTGCCTTGAGGAGCCACATTGGTGGGGCACTTACCATTTCTGGAGCATGACACTTTTTGCAAAAAGATGTCAACCCAGGCAGTCACAGTCACAGTCACACCAAAATTGTGGGAAAAACTGGACTTGACTGGACTTTGAAGCACTAGTTCTAATACAATAGTTGTTGTCATGCTGGTGGTGGAAGTTGGCTAAGGTTCTAAGATATACTGTGTGTTCATTGTGGCTTAAGAGTGTAGAAACTATGGGGTTTAACGAGAGTGAGAGAAACGACAGTTTTTTGTGAGTGAGTGCCACGTCTGAAGGGAGGCCTACACGTTCGCACTCACAAGGGTCACTGAATAAGCAATGACTGTGCTCAGTGACTCACGCGCGTAAGCGATCACTGAAGATATATTACCTGAATAAGCAATGACTGTGCTATCCAGGTATGAGCTCTTATGGAACGTAAGAAAAGGGTAGCTAAAGGAACGTACCTCAGTGACTCGCACGCGTAAGCGATCACTGAGGGAAGGTAAGTATTTTGTCTACTCATATAAGTAGGAAACAGGTGCGGATTCTGTAAGTCCGCAGATGAAGGGTATGCAAGAAACGGGACAATGATTGAGCCAATAGACATCCAGACTAGTTAATTAGTCTAGGTACTAATTGTTGTAAATAGCTAGATCCACTTAGGGTGGCCTAATGGCACGGGTATATGTATCAACTGAGGGGACAACTCACTCGTTCTCGTGCGCTCAGTGATCGAGTTCACTCGTGCTCGGGAATTTTACAACACTCCCCCTCGCTTTGTGGACAGGCCGAGTCCTGACGCAAAGTGTTTGACCTTCACGGAAGGGAGCACCTTGGTGAGCATGTCGGTGAGCATGTCATCTGTTGGGCAATACACAAGTCACGCAGAGCCTTGCTCGATGACCCATCAAATCCAGTGGTACCGGACGTCGATGTGTTTGGTCTGGGCGTGATACTGATGGTCGCGCGCGAGCGCGATAGCTGACTGATTGTCGGAGAAAAGGGTGGTGGCGTTAGAGAGGGGGCCAAAGACTTCTGAGATAAGGCTGCGCAGCCATAGCGCTTCCTTCATCCCATGAGTGGCCGCAACGTATTCACTCTCTGTGGTCGAGAGCGAAATGATCTCCTGGCGCTTTGAGGACCAAGAGACAGCACCCCCGTCGATGAGGAATGCGTAGCCTGAGATGGCGCACCAATCCTCAGCCATGCTGCCATCCGCGTCCCCATATCCTTCGAGGACGCACTTTGTTTCGCCATAAGTGAGCCACAAGTCACGTGTGCCGGACAAGTAACGGTAAATTTGCTTGACTGCATGCCAGTGCACTGGGCCCGGGTTTGTGGCGAACTGTGCTATGGTGGCCACTGCAAAGGTGATGTCTGGGCACGTGGAAAGTGAAGCCCAATTGAGGGTGCTGACGGCCTCACGGTATGGTACAGTACATCGCACATGGCAGCAGACTCAGCTGCGCTTGTTGGCGACTGCTCGCACGTGAGGCGGGACTGTATGTCCATGGGTGTGGAGAGTGGTTTGAGCTCGTCTAAATGATAGCGACGAAGGATCGAGTCAATATATGCTCGCTGTGACATGTGGATGGTGCCGCCCGTGCGGTCACGTTGGATCTCAATACTGAGCATCCAATGGAGCTCGCCCAGGTCAGTGACCTCGACGTGCTCGTGCAGGCCATCCTTGAATTCAGTCACAAGTTGCTCGCTGCTCGCCGCGATTGTGCAATCGTCAACATGCACGGCAATGACCGTTATGTCGCGCCCAGCTTGTCTGGACTTGTAAAACACGGCTTGATCAACAGAGCACTGTTTGAAACCGAGTGAGGCAAAAATGGAGGAGAGTTTCTGGTACCAACGCCTCCCAGATTGTTTGAGCCCATAAAGTGTCTTCACGAGACGTAGGACAGGCGTGCCTGCCCCCGGGTCTCGGTAGCCCGGGGGGTGTTGCATGTATAGAATTTCTTGGTTGTTGAGCACGCTGTTAAGGTAGGCCCCTTTGATATCGACCTGGTGGAGCTCAAGACGGAGGCGATTTGCCATGGCTATGATGGCGCGCGATGATGCAAGACGGGCTACTGGTGCATAAGTATCATCGTAGTCAATACCTCCGATTTGGCTGAATCCTTGGGCGAACAAGCCACGCCTTGTAGCGGCGCAATGTTGCCAGCTGCGTCCTTTTTGGCCTTGAAGACCCATTTGGAACCAATGATGTTGGCTCCTGGGGGTGGTTCTTCGAGTCGCCAAGTGCCTGCAGTCTTTAGTGTAGCGAGTTCCTCTTTGATGGCCTGCTCCCAGAGGGGCCAATCAGGCCTCCGCTTCGCTTCGGTGAGCGAGCAAGGCTCCAACGCTTCTGCATCAGGAAGTTGCAGTGGCGAAGGCATGTTCGAGGCCAGCTGAAGTCTTCAAGGAGCATGGGCAGGCCATTGGCAACCGACCATGCTCCCCCTGCTTCCTCAGTGTCGAAAGAGCCTGGCAGGCGGATGCCGCACGGTATGCAGGGAGCCCCGCAGCATGCGGAAGTAACGCCTTCGCCTGCCTGGAGGTCATGGATGGCGCGTGAGGGTTTGTGAAGGTGGGTGGAGCGTCGAGGGCCATCTGTAAGGCTGGTTTCAACTTCTTCTTCTGATGCTGGATATTGAATTGGTGCAGGCAGGGGTTCAGGCGATTGAGGCGGAATGGGTGACTCTGGTGTGAGGTCAGGGTTGGGGTCAGGTTCCTCTTCAGGATGTTCGGAATGAGTAGGCATTTCGGGGACTTCATGCAGGCCAGGGGTCCTCAGCGTGCCACTCGCTTCCAGCGGTTGGGACTGCGATGCGCTGCTCCCCCTCGAGCGGTGCGCGGGACGAGAAATAGATGTCGCGCTCGACGCTTACAGTTCGAGTGGTGGGCCAATAGATTCTGTGGGCATGTGAATCAGTGTCTACCCCGAGCCATTTGCCTTCACGTGCTCTAGGGTTCAACTTAGAACCCTTGTTGTTTGTGTGTACCCATACACTGCAGCCCCACCGGTGAAGGCCGGACAAATCCGGCGGTTCCTTATGCAGTGCTTCATATGGTGTTTTGCCGTCTAGTGCACGGGTGGCAGTGCAATTCTTGAGCCAGACAGCATGCCGCAGCAGCTTCTCCCCATAGAGATTTTGGGAGCCCACTTTCATGAGAGAGGGCACACATGCATTCTAGCAGAGTCCTGTTAAGGCACTCTGCGATCCCGTTGTGCTGTGGCGTGTCATGGGTGGTGAGCCACCACGCGGTGCCAGCCGCGGCCAGGTGCTTGTCGAAGGCGCCACTTAAGTACTCGCCTCCGCGGTCGGAGCAGAGCACTTTGATTCGCACTGCAATGACCTTGTGACTTTGCCCATGCCTCAAAGGCTCTATACATTTCGAAGGCTTCAGATTTCTTGGTTAACAGGAAGGCGACTGTATAGCGAGTTGCAGAGTCAGTGAATGTAATGAAGTGTTTTCGACCCTGGCGTGTTGCAACGGATGCAGGCCCCCAGAGATCGCTGTTGATCTCTTCCCCAAAATGCTGAGCAGGAGTGCTGCGACGCACTTTCAGTATGGGGAGGCGGGTAGCGTGGGTGAATATACATGCTTTGCAGTTGCTCGGCTTGGATGTAGTGTCGATGGTAATGCCTCAAACTGCTCCTGTTTGAACTAGTTTGAGGGCACTTCCGATTGCGATGTGACCAAGGCGTCTATGTAGCTCCATGACTGAAAGTTCAACAGAGTGAACGTATTCAGTGCTGCGCTCTACACTGATATAGTCCTCGTGCGCTGCGGGGTATGTGAGCTACTCACCCACCTGTCGGAGCGACAATGTCCAAAAATCCATTATGCAGCTCCATGCAATAGCCCTCCTGATCTAGGGCTCTGAGCGAAACAAGTGTGTAGGCAACTTTCGGCGCATGGAGAACTCCTCAAAGTGTTAATGTGTGCCAGCCACCCACATCTGGTACCTGCACGGTTAGCAATCCAACACTGATCACTTGAAACTGCTGCTGATTTGTGGTGACGAGAGTTACAGGTGGCGAAAGGGGGTGATAGCCAATGAAGTCCCCTCTATAGGGGCTAATATGCTTTGTGGCTCTGGAATTGTAGAGCTCGATGCGGGTCTCGCTGCTGTTGACAACAATGAACGTGGCCGTCTGCTGCATCCTTTCAGGTGAGTTCGAAAGCTCCCCCGCAGTTGTACTTTCAACACATGCGTCTCCCTGTAAGGAGCAAGTCAAGTCACTGGGTGAAATGTGAGCAGTGCCGTCTGCCTCCTCGGCCAGCCAAAACCCATCTGCTTGGACCGCATCATCGGCAACGGCGTTTGCTGACCCAACTGGTCGGGTTTCTGCTTTGGTGGGTGCTGGGGTGCTGCCAGACTTGGGTGCGGGCTGCGCTCCTGCATTCCCCTCCTTCTTTGGGGAGCGGCACTCGTGTGCCCAGTGTCCTGGTTTCCTGCAATTGTGGCACTTGCCTCGGCGACGCTTCTTCCTAGTGTCAGTTGGACCCATGAGCAGCTAAGGCCTCGTCCAGCTGCTGGTCCCTTCTGCCCGAGCTTTGGCTATGTTGGCCGCGCCCACAGCGGGTCTTAATTTGATCCGCTTCTTCGCATATAGAGGTGATGAGGGAGTCCATGGAGACTTGGCTAGTAGTGTTGGTAAGTCGCGCCACTGTCATAAGTCCAGACACGAATCGCGCTAGCTCCTCAGGGATGCTGCGAAGGACAGTGTGCTGGTATTCCGCATCGGAAACACTGACTCCAGATGCATGGAGCTCCTCATGCTTGAAACGGAGATCTTGTAGGAAGATACGAACGTCCACGCCCTTAGCGCAATGGCTCTCCAAGAAGGCTTGGAGCCAGTCGCTCTGCATGTATTCGCTTTTTAGCTTGTACTCCTGCGAGACTAAGTTCCAGCATGCCTCCATGGTGTTGAGATGTCCCACGCATACTGCGACAGCATCAGGGAGACATTGGCAGAGCAGGAACCAGTGCAATGCGGTCATTGCGGTCCCAGGCCTTCACAGCCAGGTTTTCATCGGCAGTTGGACTCTGCGGGTTTGCTGGGGCAGGGCGCGTGGCAGTTCCGTCAAAATACCCCATTCTGTCAGTTGCCTCCATAGCTTGTGTGAAGCGCATGGTGAACACAGCCCAGTTGGAGCCGTTCAGTTCGAGATGAGGGATAATGGCTGGGAGTTGATCAAAAGTCCCAGGTGCAGGTGTGGGCAACGGAGTTGTGGGTACAGCTGAGGATGTGGAAGCCATCTGAGGGCCAGGGCCCATAACCTGTAGAAACTATGGGGTTTAACGAGAGTGAGAGAAATGACAGTTTTTTGTGAGTGAGTGCCGCATCCGAAGGGAGGCCTACACGTTCACACTCGCGAGGGTCGCTGAATAAGCAATGACTGTGCTCAGTGACTCACTGCGCGTAAGCGATCACTGAAGATATATTACCTGAATAAGCAATGACTGTGCTATCCAGGTATGAGCTCTTATGGAACATAAGAAAAGGGTAGCTAAAGGAACATACCTCAGTGACTTGCACGCGTAAGCAATCACTGAGGGAAGGTAAGTATTTTGTCTACTCATATAAGTAGGAAACAGGTGCAGATTCTGTAAGTCCGCGTACAAAGGGTATGCAAGAAACGGGACAATGATCGAGCCAATAGACATCCAGACTAGTTAATTAGTCTAGGTACCAATTGTTGTAAATAGCTAGATCCACTTAGGGTGGCCTAATGGCACGGGTATATGTATCGACTGAGGGGACAACTCACTCGTTCTCATGCACTCGCGATCGAGTTCACTCGCGCTCGGGAATTTTACAACAAAGAGTTGTCCAAATGGCAAGACTCCAAGGAATTCTTCAACAGCAAGGTGGGGGGAATCTTTGTGAGGTGGTTTGATTTCTGGTACATTGTGAAGATTGGTTAAGGTGTTGACAGGGAATATGATGGAAGTCCAAGTTCAATAATGATTTAAGCTTAGGATGTGTCTAGTAATAGTGTCTTCTTCTTTGTCTTCTTCTAAGGTGTATTCTCAAGGCACTTTTAAGACAAGAACAACACTTTATTCAATCTTTATTGAGGCATTACAAGGATGGTTCTTACTTTTTAAGAACCATGTGCAAGATCTATAGTTTGTAAATGATAATTCTTGATTAACTCAAGAGGGTTGGCAGGGATGCGAGGCGTAAAGCAAAAACATAGTAGCTAAGGGTTGAGATGTATAGTGTCAACCATATAAGTCAGATGGTGACACAAGGATACATGGTTACTTCCTTCTTTAAAATGTAAATAACCATAAACAAAAGCCAGATGTCCATCCAGGAAGTTGTGTACAATAGATAAGCAAAAGGAGCCCTCATAGGCAGGATGGGCAAGGTAAGAGTTTTCTAAACAAAGAAGTGTTAAAAATGTATGCAAGGCATCCAAGGGGGAAGTCAGCATCCAGGGTGTATATTCCTACAGAGGAACAGATGCTGAAGGGGGTGAGATTATACTGCGCAGCAAGGGCAGAGTTGGAGGGTTCCACTGCAAAAGTGTGGACAATGCATGCACAGAAGGCAGTGGTGTAGGTGTCAGTGAAGGTGCAACAACTTAACTGGTCTGTGGTAGGGATGCAGGACAAGTGGTCTTGGTAGTTTAAATCATGGAGGGGTCACCACTGCTCATAGGAACAACTGGTGGTGGGGAGGATGAAGTACTGGTGAGGGTGGAACCAAAATGCTGTGCAAGGGGGATGATCAAGGAAGCCTTCAGGCAAGGGAGGGTGGTCCACTTGCTGTTGCTCATTCTGTGCTGGTGGAGGGGTGCCAACAGGGACAAAGTTGCCTGGAATAGGCTGGGCAGTGGCAGGGGAAGGTGGTGGAACTTCTGGGGAGTAAATGACACTGAGGGGCAAGGATATATTGATTGGATCAAAGTTCTCAGTGAGGAGCTGGAGGGCAGTGCATGGAGTTGGTTGGAAAGGAGAAGGAAGATGCAGGGAAGTGTTAACAAGAGTGGGAGAGTTGGGAGTAGACACTTGAACATTGGCCGGTCAATACAGGAATGATGAGAGACTGTCCAGATGTCAAGACATGTACTGCTGATCACTAAGGACTCAGGAGCAGGTGGGCAGGGGTCAGAACAGATGGTACGTGGTGTAAACAGTGTTGAACAGGAGGACAAGCCAAACAACAAGGAGGTACCAGTGCCATGAACCATTTCCCAGAGAGGGCCCTTGAAGGACCCTTCCTTATTAGAGGAAACCCAGCCTCTATGATGCCACCCTGTTCACATGGACAAAAGGGGTGAGTAGAGGTGTCCACAATATCATGCACACATTGTTGCATGAGCGATTCTTGGCACAATCAACATACAGCAAGCCCCACTTAGTGGCAACCCTTTTAGCAATAAAGGATAGTACTATAGCCTCCCTAAGGACCCTTTAGGATGACTCTAAGTGCCCTACAAAAGGCATTAACAAGATACTAAAAGCCCTACAACACATTATTAGACTAACTCTAATAACCTTAGAATGAATAAAGCAATACTAAGGACCTAAATACTGTAGAAGTATTAGGGTTGACTCTAAGGACCCTAGTAGAACTATATAAGGGGCCTTATAAGCAACTCTATTCCCTGAACCAAACTACAAGTCCTCAAATGACCAGCCCTAAACTAACTAACAGTAAATGAATCAGGTGCTTTGCACATGTACTAAAGCAGTAAACACATGGACAGTAAAGGCTCTTATTCATCAATGGGAGCCTCCTTACTCAGCAGCTTACTGAGCATGACTGAGCATGCTCAGTAAGCATACTCTAACTTCTTACTCATCCATCAATTGTGCTTGATAACAAAGTTATGACTCATTCCCTATTTAGCAGTTCTCTTGTAGTATATAAGTGCTCAATAAAGTAGCAGACAGTCTTCAGACTGTCCATTTGATTTGTGGCACTCCATTTCCGAAGGTACTCCCTTGGGACCACTTTATCTAGTACACCCTGGCCCTCTCCTTCCATGACCACCTCTCACAACCAGTGCCAGTCCCCCTCTGGTACTTGTTACTCGATTGGACTGTGCTCTTCACCAACTTCATCCTAGAACTTAGTCAACTCATCTCCAAGCTCCTGTCTCACTCTTGAACTGGATCGTTCAACAGCAAGTCTTGACAACCAGATAGGGACTGGTATGTGTTGCAAGAGGCAAAGTGTCACGGTAACAAGCCGTGTCAGTTCTCAAGCCTGAAGTTGAGTGGATAGTAAAGTGTATTTCAAGAAACGAGCTGGTTCCCATTGTAATGAGTAAGATCCCTGCAGTGGTTGAAGTGTTTTATGCTAAACAGGTTATGGCCAATAGACCCTTCCTAGTATGACTCGGTCCATTGAGAAGCTAGGGTAAGTTTGTAATGGGATAGACTAGGGCTGGTTCCACTAGCTATATGCATTCAAGTCTGTCATAGACCTTGAACATGCAGAGAGAGGAAGGTATGTCTGGAAGGAGGAGAGCTCTTCTCAGTAGAGTGAAGAGAGACTCTTAAGGGAGGAAGGGAGAGGCAAAGAGTAGATGGTGGATGGTGTGTGTGTGAAGAGTTGATGAAATGGAGAGGTGGATGTGGTTTGAGGATTAGGAGTTGTGCGGGTTGCAGGCAAATATGTTGGACAAGAGTAGGTTGGATTCTACAAGAGACCAAGCTTAGTGTTAAGATTCTCTTGTTCTCCGACTGTCATCTGTTTTGCTGACTTATCTGTGATTACTCATATGTTTGGCTTACTGATTGCTTACTGATCGATGACTGATTGCTTACTGATTCATGACTGATACTAGGAAATAATGACTCACGCGTGAGTCATTTCTAACATTCTTGAATTGCGCCCTATGTATTTGGATACTACTGGTTCCCAGCTATGTGCACCCCGAGTTTCGTACGAATCGGATCAGTAGTTATTGAGATATCGTATAAATAGTCTGTGATACCAAGAAGTCGAGCCTTACGCTCGACTTACACCTTTTCACAAGACAACTATCTTGTCAAACGATCTAAACAAACTATAGTGCAGACTCTAACTGAAAGAGGTCCCTCTCTTTTCTACATTCAATCTTCCTGAGATAATATCAAAGGGTTCGAAGTCTAGTGCTTGAACTATATCAAGCAACTCTTTCACAAGAAGAGTCGGTACTAAGATCTGTCAGATCTTAACACTTAGGGCTTTGGTCACAAACCACTGAGCTTATATATACAGGAGAAGCGCAGCAATAGTTGCGGTTTGACTGTGCTACTAGTATAGTAGGAGTCATAATAAATAGGAGTCATAGAACTGAGGCCAAGAATGAGTCAGAACCAAGTGACTGTGCTGCACAGTAAGTGTGCAGCATTGCACAGTCAAACTTGTGAAGTAAGTATAAAAGGAAAGAGAACCAAACAAAGGGAAAGTAACAGCAATCCAGTGTTACCTGGATGTGTATGGATCACATGATAACACAAAAGAGATCACAAGACATAAGAAATCATGAGACCAGTAAGTAAAGGGATGTACAAAGGCAAGCAGTCCATAGCAAAAAGTAAGTAAACGTAAAAGGAAAATGTTGTAACACAAAGGCAAAAGCTAGAGGCCAGTGTAGCAAAGGGGGATTTAGACTCATTGAAGAGTACCTTGAAGATGAGGGGAGTCTTTAAACTGAGCAGTTGTGGGGGAGTACCCAGGAGGATGAGAGTATCACAAATGGACAGTCTGATGACTGCCATGTTACATTGGGGCTTATATACTAGTTACAAGTCTGAGTATGAACTATAGAAAATAACTCAGACTCTTTGGACTGCTCCAATTGGATTCTAAGGGCCTAAACTTGTTGTGTCAGATCTAAGAGTGACTCAGGACAATTAGGGAGTGCTACGGCGTCACGGCCGTAAGAGCGTTAGCTCAAGGTTCAGTGGGGCCAAGTCCCTGTGACTTGGTTCAAGGGTTCAATGGGGCCGGCTCAAAGAGACCGGATCAGAGGTTTAGCATCTCAAGGCTGAGTCAGACAATGACTCAGTCCACAGACAGAGTTGATCTCCTGGTTTCACAGAAGAGGAGGATGATGAGAGAGAAGCAGAGGAGGAAGAGGAACACAAGGGTTCCTTGAGGTGTGCTCAGGTCAAGCAAGATGTAAGCCAGCACAAGCAAGTTGTGATTGAGAGTGTACAGGGCAAGGGATGCGACAGGGAATAGGACAAAGCTAAGCTTGGGGCATTCCCCAGCTTCTACAGGCGCTTAAATACTGTATGTAGCGAGGCTGTACAGTACTATAAGCAGAACAATAGATAAAGGTGAACCAATAGCAAAGATCACTCAATAATAGGTGAAACACAATAAGTGAAACACAATAGACGAAACAGTAAGGGACCATCAACATCAAGGGACGAAATGGTAACCAAGGGAAAGAGGGTGGTAAGGAGGAATAATAACAAAGAATTATGGATGAACTGACAAGGGGGTAAGTTACAACAGGGAGACTGTGGAGCAATAACATCATAATGATATCACTTGTGGAGTGCTTGGTGAGCATATGATGTCATAGTGGAGTTGCTCAGTCAGCCATGATGTCAGTGGCACTTTATGACATCATCTAGATCATTCTAGGAGGTCTAGGAGTCCTGGTGATGTATGCTTGCAGAATGGAGTAGTCATTGGAAACAGAGGTGGATAGAGGATACAAAGGGAAAGGAACTTTCAGTAAAATAGGACAGCGCATGGCCATGATTTGGCCTTGGTTCACAACATACTCATGCTTTGCAGAATCACTCTCTTCATATAAGCACAAGGATGATCTCATTGCACTCTCTGGTGCACTTGGCCTCAACATGACAGGCACCATCAATGAGCTGGCAACCCAGGTCAAGTCCCACATAGGAGTGCACCCTGAGCTCCTTCATCACCCTTGATTTGGTAGGCTTTTCATTCAAGGCAGATGTCACATGGAGATTAATCAGTAGATACAATGTTTTTTGTTCACATCCCCCCCCCAAATTACACATTTTTGACATTTGATCTCAGCAATGTAAGGTTCAATTGATAGTTCAAATATTTCATATGTTTTGTGTGACTATGCATGACTGCCCAACTAATGAGTACTATGATATATTTTTTTATTTCCTATACATGTCAAGGATCCCAATGTAGCAGATGTGGGCCCCGTATCTGTCTCAACGTTTGTGATTTTGTGAGAGCTGAGTCAACTGAAAGGCAAGGACTCGTTCTAGGTTCTTCGCTTTCTAAGCAAGCAGCGCCAACCCCCACCGCAGTTTTCAATCTACGAAACTGCGACGGTACGCCGAACCAAGCAAAAAACAGGTGAAATAATCAAAAAGGCGGATGCTCTCGAAAAAGGGAAAGAACGTCCTGTTCAAATTCAAGAATCGACGGGCATCGCACCCGCGGCACGCGCGACGTCGTCGACGCGTCGGCGGAAGGACGTCCACTGCGGGCTGCCGACTTCCAGAACGTGCTCGTTCGGTGCGTCGAGCGGCGCGTGGAGTTTGAGAAAGGGGTTTGCCGCCGAGCGGTAATACGCCCAGTGCAGCGCCTTGAATATCTTTTTGTTTTTTTGTTTGGGGCAGGGGCAAGCACGTCAGGACCGTATGCGTGGAAAGGAGGAAAGGGGGGGGGGGGGGGGGAGAAGGAGGTGCGCACGGCGGTAACGTCGGCGTCGCGCACCACTGCGTCGCTCAGCGCGAGGGCGAGGACGATCTTCAGTTTGAGCGGCGTCACGTAGCCGTAGACGACGACCTCCTCGAGCGCGTAAAGGAAGCCGAGGTAGCTCTCCGGGGGTGCCTTGGGCGCTGCCGCGACTGCGGGGGCCGTCCGTGAATGCGTGCGCGAGCTCGTGAGGGGACGTGGCGGCGGTAGCGGGGATGACGGAGGCGATGCTTACTGCGCTCCTCGATCACATCGAGGGAGGTGTGGGCGATGTAGTGGTATTTGAGCAGGTCTTCGGGCGAGCCCGAGAGCGCGCGCACGAGGATAGGGTGATTCTGAGGGGAGATGAAGGCGACGGCGACAAGACCCAGGTTGAGTTGCCCAGGCATTGTAGCCCAGCCCTCGCTCGATGCACGTAGAATCAGCTTACAAGTCAAAAGAAAAAAAAAAAACATGATTATTATCAGTTATCATCTCCACAACAGGCAACAACAGGTTGACCTCCAGATCAACGTAAAAACCCGAAAGACGGCGCTTGCCGCACAGAAAACAAGAGGTGTGAATGATGGAAGGGAAAGACCAGATGTCTTCACATGGACCCGCGCGCCTGACTAAAAGGCAGAAAAAGGCGACGGCCTTCCGGGAACGCGGACGCAAGTCCAAGGGCCACGCAGGCGAGGGCAAGGGCAGGCCACGGAACCCTTGCACTCGGACGCCTGCGACCTTCGACCAAAGGTCATGGCGAAGAAGAAGACGACGACGACGACGACGGCAACGCGGTACCTGCCATGGAGGATCAGGATCCGGCTCTGGCTCCGATGGCTGGAGATACGACGGAAGGCGCGCAGGACGACGAGGGCCGTGCTGTCAGGGCTGCGAAACGCCCGGCGGGTTCGACGGCCGCACGGAAGAAGAGGAGGGACGACGGGAAGAGGAGTAGGCGCAGCACCGAGGACGGCGAGGGACAACCCGCGGCGAAGAGGGCCAGGCTTGCTCGCGGTTCTGACGACGTTCGTCCTCCCGTGCCGCGTGAAGAGGACGACGGCGAGGACGGGGGAGCGGGGTTGAGCGTGGTCGAGGGCGGTGCGCACGAGAAGGACAAGCGGAATAAAACGCAGCGGTATATTCTATTTATCGGTATGTGCGTCACTCAATCCCCCCCACACACACACTGCTGCTGTGCGAGCCTGAATGGGACCCCCGCTCGTCAAAGGGAACCTCAAGTATACGACGACGCGCGAAGCAATCCGGAACCACTTCTCCCTGTGCGGTGCGCGCCCCCTTCTTCCCCCTGATCCGGCGTTTCCAGGTCACTGATGCACAAGCACCAAACTGCACGCGGCTGCCCACCCACCCAGACCCACCTCCGACGGTGCGTCTACTGACGCCAAAGTCGACGCGCGTCGGCTCGACAGTCTCCAAGTCCAGAGGGTGCGCATTCCTCGAGTTCTCAACCCGACCCGCGCTCCAGGCCGCGCTGCGGTTACACCAGTCGGAGCTTGACGGGCGCCGGATCAACGTCGAGCTCACCGCGGGCGGCGGTGGGAAGAGCGATGCGCGCCTAGAGAAGGTCAAGGCAAGGAACAAGCAGCTCGCAACACAGCGCGTATGTCATGTCTCCGGTCTCTTTCATCGTACTGAGGTTCCGGGGACAGACGCGGAGGACGCTTAATGCAGCGACAGCGCAGGGAAAGGATACTACAGAGCAAGAACCTTCGCGGCCCCAACGTTTCTCGACAACGTCGGGGGAAGGCGAGGTGCCGCGCACAAAGCGGACTTGGAGTGTCGGCGATGGGGCGCACGGTGCTGAGCATCGCGGAGCGACGAAAAGAGGAAAGAAGCGCGGTACAAGGACAAAAAACTGGGGCACTGGCGTCAATGCGCTACCTATCGGATAGCGACTCATGGTATCTGCATGCGAATTAGGTCTATATGAGGTACATGGCGGGCGGTGTGCATGTACGTGAGTATATACAACCACAGCAAGTCCACAGCCGGAAGAAGTCCATCATGATACTAAGATAAAAATTAAGAACTGGGAATACAGCGGTCAGCTTTGGATATGCCACAACGGTGGAAGACGCACAAAAACGATGAGAACACCAAAGACTTTGAGCATGAGCCATCGATTGCTCGAAATGCTCGCGTAGTACTTGAGCAGCTCACGTTGTGCGCCCCCGACGTTGGACGCGATGTCAAGCGTGTCAGCGTCGATTCTCTGAACCGTCTCACGCTGCTCTGCGACCATATGCGCGAGCTGGTTGAAGATCTGGCCAAGTTCCGCAATCGTGGTCTCAATCGATTCGATCGCGGTGGAACGCGATTGAATGTAGCTATCCTATATAAGCCATTCCAGGCAAGTAAGAATGACCCGTTCGGGGGCTCATAATACTGAGGACTGTGCGTCAGGCGCACCTGCTGCTCCACAAGTTGCATCTGTTGAAATGCGCTACTGCCACCATTTGAGACCCCAATGCCGCCCTCGGCATGCTCAAGGTCAAGGGCGAGCATACCGTCGTTTGGTGTTGCTCGTCCCTTGCCTTTGACATCAGATCGTGCAGATGAACCATCACCCATGGGGTCCTGACGCTGTGTGCTTGAAAATAGAAAGGAGTCTAGAATGAGTCCGGTCAGTTCAGAGGAGGAACGCCGCCAGGAGAGTCGGACTGACTAGCTGGCGCTTGACTTGCCGCTGCTGCTGCGGAGGACATGAACTGCTCTGTTCGATCTTTCGATTCTTTCATGTTCTAGTTCCGAAATTTTTCATATACTTCGTGACGACTGGAGTTGGAGTGCATACCTGGGTCCGAACCTCCAGCACATCTTTAAACGTCATGCTCGTATCTGCTAGCTTGTTTTGCAACAGTATGACCACATTGTTCTTATGCTCGTCGACCTGCTTCTCCTCGGCCGTCTTGGAACCACCCTGGACTCTACGCTGCTTGAGATCTGCCTGGAGCGTCGCAATCTGCCTGTTGATACTTGCAATGTCTTGCTTAATAACAAAAGTAAGTTCCTAAAAGTCGTGTTTGAAGATTTGAGGGAGAGAGAACACAACGAGCAGCCGGCATGCCACATACGCTGATCTCAACAGGCCGATCGTCGAATAGTGTTTTGCGTTTCGCCACTGTGAGCCAGGGTCGTTAACGAACTTAAAATCAAAGGAGCAATGATAGTGCTCACATTGTGCCAATTTTCCAAGCTTGAGAGTTGTACCACTGATGTCCTTTCCGATCGCGCTGGCCATGCGCGTAAACTCGCTTTTGCTTTCGGCGCGCGCCTGGTCGTTAAGGAGTCGCTGCTTGCCAGGATTCTTCGGGGGCAAGGATGAACGATTGCGAATAGATTCTACGCAAGCAAGGAACTCGTTTGTACGGTCCTGTAATGGCATGCTGAGATAGATAAGATTAAGACGAAGGTAAGGAAAAGAAACGAGCGTGGGTGTGGTGTCTGGTCAATAGCGATCCGTGACGCTTGGTTGGCTGAAGGGCAGTGCCTGTCACAAATTCCCTAATATAGCGAAATTAGTCACGACGTATCACGGGACCGAGAGGCACAAATCGAAATTTAATTTTTGGGCACGCGCACAAGATCTTTCCTATGCGCATTCGAAGGCTCTTAAGTCATGCTCCAGCCCCAGCCCCACACAGGTGTCCCCATTTTCCCCATCGGCTTTTATTCCGGAGTCCTCCTCCCCCTGCACCGCAATCTCTTCGCTCCCCCCATCTAGTCTACGCACCCACACGACACATCCAACCATACAGTCGTCCTTTCAGGATGCCGTCGACCCCACCACCCCCGAAAAGCAAAGTCCTCGTCTTCGGCGCTGGTAACTTTGGGAGTTGTCTTGCGGATCATCTTGGAGACTCTGAACATGAAGTCTTTATGTGGTCACGTGAAGAAAGCCTCGTCGAGTATTTCAATGAGCATCACAAAAACCCATACTATCTCAAGGACAATTGCTTTCCGCCCACGGTCAGAGCGGTGGGACCCGACCTTCCGGATGCAGGCTTTGTAAAGGCAATGGATGTCTTACTGTTCGCCATACCCACTCAAGGACTGAGGTACACTTTTCCTCGCACACATTAGCGCGAATATGTGCCAATTTGTCTAGGGCACTGTTGACAAAATTGCGTCCGAGTCTTGACAATGCAAACCTTCCCCTTCTCATATTTGTAAACAAAGGGATCGAGACTGGTACCAATGCACTGACACTCGAGATCATTGCGGATACCTGTGGTAAGGAAATCGCCAGGGTTTCAAGCTTTCTTGTGAGCGTGACCCAAGCTCGATCGCCAAAATTTTTATCTCTGAACATTTATCTCCTTTCCCAGTCCGGTCCATCGTTCGCGACAGAAAGTAGGGCTCTGAGAGTGGCCATGGAAACCGCTTACAAGTCTGTCTTGTGCAGTCGTTAGGCGACAGCCAACCATGGTCTCCATCGCTTCGTTATCAGAAGATCACGCCGAAAAGGCATCGCTCGTCTTTCATCAACCGTGGTTCCGCTGGTTCGTCTCGGTCAGCACGAGGGAGCGCATTCTGATAGAGCCGTCGCGCAGCTATCCAGGGAACGACCCGATTGGGCTCGAACTGGCAGGTGCTCTCAAGAATGTGTACGCAATTGCGTCCGGTATAGCGGAAGGGTTGGGGTACGAGAATAACTCTAGGGCGAGTCAGTCATCATGATTTTTGAACATTCAGGCAGCGTGCTGAACACAGGGTGCCTCGGTGTATGTATGTCAAGGTCTAATTACCCGCGGATTGTCCGAAATGACTCGAATCGGGGTGGCATATGGGGCCAATCCGCTCACATTTCTGTCGCTGGCAGGAGTCGGTGACCTGTTCCTGACGTGTAGTTCATCGACAAGTCGTAACTACACAGTCGGATACAGACTTGGACGCGGGGAAAGCTTGGAAGAGGTTCTCCGAACGCTCGGTAGCGTCGCTGAGGGCGTTACAACTGCAAAGGGCCTGAAGGCAATTGTGGATGACCTCGATGTTCCGGCCCCTCTGGCGAGCGCGGTAGGTCAACTAACTTGCTGCTTTCGCACGTTGTGGCGGGTTGATCTGATGGTGTTGATAGGTGTATGAAGTGCTATACGAAGGTCAGTGAGGCTGCCTAGATATGTGCCTAATATTTGAGTTGTCGCGGTAACTTAGGCCGAAACGTGCGCGAGCAAGCGCTGGAGCTTCTTGCACGGCCGATGGTGAAAGAACTTGACCTGCCTGTGAAATCTGGTGGGCCGGCACGCGCGCTGATGAAGAAGCTGGGGATTGGAGAGGATTGAGGGGAGCTGCATTGTATGTACGTTTACGAGTTATATATACGCCAACACTAGAGGGAAATGGCCGGAGTTTAACCGGAGCGTGACTGAGCGAGCGAGCGGCTGATCAGATCGGATCTTGATCTGTTGGACGATTTCCTTTCCGGAGCTCAGGTAAAATTTTGGGAGCGCTCGGCCGAATTGGTCCAATCCAACGCGTCCCGGCTAAAGCTGACCTGAGCTCCTCTGGTGTCTGTTACCACCACCACCACCACAACTACACACTCCCTCCCCTCTTCTTCCATATCTCTCATCATTCACTTCCTCTCTTTCAAAATTATGGTTTCTGACATCTTCCAAGCGTGCTCTGATGGTGACCTTACCAAGGTCAACCAAATCCTTGCCCAAGCCTCCCCCCTAGACATCGAAGAAAAAGGTGCGCCCCCTTTGCTATTTTTTTTTTTTTTTTGGAGTCCTATCTCTCTCATCATACTCTCCATCCCTCTTTCTCGCTCCCCTCCTCTTTCTACTCTTTTCTATCAAAGACCAGGACGGTGTGACTCCTCTCATCACCGCCGTCAAAAATGGCCACCGTGACGTGGTCAAGGCTTTGTTGGGTCATGGTGCGCCACATGTACTCTCTCCCCACACTCAACGCTCACCAACGCGTTTCCATCTACCAGGTGCTAACCCTGCTCACCCATCGACTCAAGGCCTCCCTGAGCAGTACACCTCAGACGCTACCATCGTGGAGTTGCTGCGCACTGCCGCGATTCCTAAGGTCAATGCTGACATGCCTCTCCAGGACCCGAGATTCATCCATGATCCTAACATGGCTCCCCCAAAGGCTTATTATATGCCTCATCCCGGCCCGTACGCCTACTATCCCGGCATACCAGTCCCTTCCCTCCCTGAGGGCGCCATGCCCTACTATCCCCCACCCCCCGCTCCACCCGCATCAGCCCCGCCGTCGGCAGATGACCAATCGCCCCCTCTAGGGAGCAGCAATGTCTCTAACCTTCCTCCTCCAGAAATTGCCCGGCTCATCCCATGCAGGTACTTCCCTGCCTGTCGCTATGGGGCGTCTTGTATCTTCGCTCACCCTCAAGGCCCGTATTATCCTGGCCCTATGCCCCCGCCGGCTCAGTATCCCACCCCTTTCGAACAACCGCCTTACCCTCACAACTTTTATCCCATCCCTGGACCGCCACCCCAGTTTCAACCACCGAACGGCGTACCTCCCCACCACCTTTCCCCTGTCTCCCCACAGTCAGCGGCGCAGCCCATCCCACCACTTCCTCCGCAGTTCGTGCACCAGCGTAACACCTCGGAGATCGTGCCTCCCTTGCAAATTCCCTTCAACCCTCCAGGGGCACCAGTACCACCGCCAGGACCTTACGGCCCCCTAGTCCCCTGTCTCTCCCTCATACCCCTAACCAACATCATCCTGTCCCGCTCTCTGTCCCTCCGCCCCCTACCCATCCCCCTACCCAAGGGCCGCAATCGCCTACCGCGCCTTTCCCGCAAACTGCGCCGCCGTCTGTCACGCACCAGCGCTACCCTCCGGCATCTGAACACAATGGTGCTCAGAAATCATCTCCACCGGAAGGTTACGGTCCGCGTGGCGATCGTCGCGCGAGCGGGGGCCCAGGTTTTCGCCGGCCGTCGTTTCCTGGCAGCCGTAAACCACCTTGCTTGTTCTTCCCATCTGGCCGCTGCAGAAACGGGTACGTAACTCGAGTTTGTCACCGCACCTCGCTCAAGCGCTAAACCGGTCGTTGCAGAGATGATTGTCGCTTCCCCCCACGTTCTGGCTGATGGTCACGTCGTGGGGCGCGGCGGCCGTTCCCGCCCTCCCCAAAATGCAATAAACGGCAATGGCGAGGCGAATCTCGAGGAGAAATTGGCTAATCTGTCTATCACTGAGGTAAGCTGATTCCCGACTATCTTCCCTGCACGTTTTCACGTGACTCCCATTTCATCCCCGCTTGCATTCTCCATTTGCTTGTAGAACGGCAATCAGCTGTCACGCCAGGGGAGCAGCGGCAGCACGACACCCTCAGAGCGTGGCCCGCGCGGTGCAAATGGTACGCATGTCCGCCCCTCAAAATCAACCGCCGCCCCGCAAAAACAACGCGTCCCCAACGCGGATGAATTTCCTGTTCTCGGTGGCTCTGCCACTCCCCCTCAAGTGAATGGGCACACCACCCATACCGGACCAACAGCCGCGCAGGTGTTACAGGCACCTGCCGTGCGTAAGGAGCCGTCGAAGTCGGACGCTTCGACAATTGAAGGACAGGATCAATTTCGGCCTATTGCTGGTCAGGTGTGTGTTCCAAGCGATGGGGGCTCTATGCCATGCGCCGATGACAAATGATGTATTTCATCGCAGGCCGTCAAGCACGCCTCTCAGGATGTTATGGCACCGTCCTCGGCTCCCGTATCTGTTCCTTCCCACAAGCTCCCTGTCTCCTTCGCCGCTGTCGCGAACGGTGCGCCCGACACCTCGAAGGAGGTATCCGTTTCAGCATAGATCTTGGCATAGCGATCACATCCATCCCACCGGCTTCCTCTGCACGCATAGACTCAACCCGTGTTTCTTCTCCGCATGTTCTCCCAGTCCCAATCTCACTGGTCGTCCGTTCATGCAAACCCAACTCGGGGTCTCGTCATGTCTATATGTTTCATCATCTGTTCATCCGTCAGTTTGCTCCTTTTAATATTTAAATATCGCTCGTCCCGGTATGATGGGACCACCTGCATCGTCTCTACCTCTCACGCCCCACTTGCACGCGTCTGATTCTGTTCTGTTCTCATCTCCATTTCCTCTGTTTGCTTGCTGTTGACCTCTTGCACATCTGCGACCATTTAATCGCTATGTGCGTTTTCCATTTGGCCTTTCTCTCTTGCTTTTTCTTTTGCCCCTTCTCATTTGGTCACGGTACATATAAGTACAAACCAGCATGACGTCCCACGACCGTTCCTACCTACCCCTTCCTCCTTCATGTTGCTTTTTGTTATTGTCCCTTGCGTTGTTGCGAGGGCTGTCACTGTACACTCATCGTCCATCGTTTGACCCAGACCTCGATCTTTTACTGGTGCGATATAATATCACGATGTTGGGAGGACCTTTGGTCCCCATGTTAATGCTGTTGTATTTTCTATGCATCCGAAGTCGTGAAGAAGACTTCTACAGGGACTAAGTGTCACCGTGTTCTGATTGGGAAACGCGGGGGCTGCATGTCAAAGAGTGGAGATAGTTTGCTTTTGTCACAGATCTCACAAGGTCGATCAGAGGAACGAGGGCTGTGGCGCAGTCGCAATTCGAGACGGGACGCCCCCACCCAGGGCGGCAGCTGGTGCCAGTGCATGGCCGCAAGATCTGAGGAGCGGGGAAAGCATTCCCGAAGATTAAGGGGTTGAACAGACGAAGAAGCTTCACGAAAGTCTAGACGCGACAATACAACAGGTTTTATGGGTGATGAGCCTTGTTTCCTTTTTGAAAGATCGCAGGATTGCAGGTATGACAAAAATGAAATTACTTCTGATTGGAACGCTGGCTAGTGCAGCGCCGCGCTTCCGAGCCCTCACAGTGACCAACGGTGGGGCTTGACTACCAGTGGGTCTCATGACAGGCCTGAAGAGGGAAAATTTAGGTGGAAAGGCTGTTAGTGCACGGCACCTAATAAATCTTGGTTGCCCTTAGGATTTTGAACTATGCGATCCGACAGGCAGGTACATATCATTGCGGGCGATGATAAGGCGTTCGCTTGCTTTGTATTCGAATGGGAGTTGCTTTCTTTGTCAGCTCAGCGGGGAACTGCAGCAGCACGCGTCGCAGAGGGTGTATGTCTGGCAGCCTCATGACTGGCGGTGCTGTCAGGGTGTAACAAGTGGCGGATATTAACAAAACAAATGCTCCCAAAGGTATTGCCGCGTGTCTATCTCCACTGCCTTCACTGAAAGGATGTGTCTAGGACTAGGGCAGGCCTCTGTGGCCTTTCCCATGGCCATATGCGCGGTGGACGTGTCGAACACCTGGCAGCCGAATGGTCGTGAGGGGTAGTGCCCGAGGCGGAGCTTACAGTAGTGGCTGTCTGCCATTTGACTTGGCTGGAATCCCCCCTCAAGAGGCACAGGCCGCTAGTACGGCCCCTCGTACGTTACCCTACTATTATGGACATCGGGTGCATCGCCATGTGAGGCTGGGTGAATGTCAAGCCATGGGCAGTGCCGTTTGACGCCCTGGACACTGCTCCCCTAGTACCCATTAAAAGCCAAAGAACACGGCGCTCTTCGTTCTTTGCCAGTGCACTCAACCATGTCTACGAACGTCTCGGGCTCTACACCTGTTGTCGTTCCACTGTCCTTGGGTTCCACATACCTCGTGAGCACTGCCTACCGGTCTATGAGCAGAACGTTCACCGTCGCTTCCCCTAATTTTTAGAACGGACACGCGTCGAGGTCTTCAAATGATGACGCGCTGCAACGTTCCGAGGATGGCGGCTTTGCCAGGTATACATCATCGTCGGTCTCGCCCGAAGTTTTGGAACTCATTCCGTTCCCCAGCGTCACCATCCCTGTTCCTGAGGTATTGCAGTATTTGATCTCAGTTGTCTGGTCAATCAGGGTCAAGTTAGCTCTGCCAAGACAACATCACCTCATACATATTTTCGCCATCGTGTAAGCAAACGAATGTGCGAACTCGTGCGATGCACTATTGACTGACGCCCGTTGCCCAGCTGCGCAGAAGGAGCGTCCTTGAAGTACGCGGGCTGGTCGAACAAGGACACCCTTTCTACCGTCTTCCTCACATTACTCTTGGGATGGTTTGTGTGCCCTGTACGGTCCAACCTCAAGAGAATGAACGAACGACTCGACGACATGTTCCTGAAGATCGGGGCCCTTCAGAATTCCACCGAGGTAGTGATCTTTTCCCCATTCGAGCTCCAACTGATGACGAACTGTGTTAGTCCTTGGAATGCCCTTGCGTCATTCGCCCTCCTGCGGAAGGTTTCCTGGCGTCTGCTAAACCTATCACTGACACTTTTTTTCCGAAAGAAGCTGCGCCGCAGATTAAACCCTCTAGATCGATCGGCCCACCCTTTTTGAAGGGCAGCAAAAAGAATAAGGACTCCCCCACGTCTGCCTCGACTGAGCCCCAAACACCTGGTGATCCTCCTCTCGCCACCGTCACCGACAGCATCCCCTACCCTCCTTATGTAATCCATGCTACACCAGAGCCCGACACAACCTCCACCGTTATTGAGAGTTCGCTTCCTTCTTTATCGCCAGCTGTTCTAGGACATGATTCTAGATCAGGTGTCACGCTCGAAGGCATGGATAACATAACTGAGGAGTCCAAAGTTTCACCCGCTGAGGTCATCAAAAGCCCTTCTCCTGCACCGCCAGCTCCTCGTGATGGGGGCGTCGTGCTCGAGGGCTGGGAGAATATCGTCGATCTGCCCAATGTTGGCACAGCGCAGGCTGCAACGCCCCTCATCAAACCCCCACCCCTTCCCTCGCCCCCAGCTCTGTCAAGGCCCGGTCATGAGGGGGGTGTCGAGGGCACCGACAACATCGACGGGGTGTTTCGTTGGCTAGCTGTTGTACGCGAGATCAAGCAACGGTTAGAACAATTTGCTGAAGGTAGATTTGAGAGGGTTTCAGACTTGAATCAGGTGCGCGTTCTTCGTCAAGTTCACAGAACAAGGCTTATGAGTTCCTTTGTCACATTGCCCAGAGCAAGTCACCTAACACCCTCTCTTTTTGCCGCTGTGCCGTGCGCCTCCTCATGTGCGCTGCTTCCCTCTCTCCCGCCAACTTCGTATCTGCTGTCGGTTACTTGGGTCCCAATGAATCTACTCCCTACTATCCCACAGGAGACCTCCAAAGGGATAGAACTTTTGCTTTTACAAACGCCATGGACTGTCTAGATGATTTGGAAGTCTACCTCCGCGGAGACAGCGACGTCCAGATCGCCACCAAGCTTTTTGAGCTTGCCCAGGCACTCAGCGACCTGGGTCTGCACGAATATGCGTTGAATACTTCCGGTTTCGCATTGGACGCTTTCGAGCGTCCTTACGTTATGGCACCCGATGACTTCCGACTTCGTGTCTCTTCAATCCTGTCTCTACGGGCGAATATCTTGTGCGACCTAAAGCGAAATGACGAAGCCATAAACGCATCCGATAGAGCGCTGGTCCTCTGTAAGGAGCACCAGGGTTCTCAGACCGCCCCCGGTCTTGAATGGGCAAATGCTTCCCTCAACCATGCAGTGCTGCTTAGCTCAATTGGTCTCAAGGATGAAAGCGCTGCAGTGGCTTTCGAACTCCTCGGCGAGGTAGATGAATCACGGCCAGATATGAAGATCATCTCCGCGCTCTGCAAACTATGCCTCTCGAACATGCGCATCGGAGCTGACGATGGCATGGACTTGTCCTCGGCTGAAGAGACGATCGAAATAACTCGCTCGTCGTCGGATGCGATCTCCCAGACAGTGCTGGCTGGTGCACTCCTCAATAAATCGAAGATACTTTCTTCGAAAGGACAGAATGACCCTGCGATTTCCGTGAGCGCTGAAGCCGTGACCCTCCTTCGTAGCATGAGCTCCACGCGAACCGTGTTCTCCCTCTTCCTTGCTCATGCCCTCGATACTCATGCCATTCATCTCTCGCGGGCAAATCGCAAAGGCGAATCGTACTCGATCAGACGAGATGCGGTCGAACTTTGGCAGCTCCTAAGGTTTCCGCCCCTCGTGCGGTTGTGCGGCCTTTGGCCTGGTCTTTATTCGAACTTGCCAAGTTCCGTCACTCGGGTCAGTGACAGGAATGTGCTCCGTGAAGAAGTCCGAATTGCCGAAGAGGCGGTCGAAATGTTCCGGAACGTGGTTCCACTCGATACCCCAGGCCTCGGTGATGCGCTATATCTCTACGCGGATCGCATGCTCGAATTGGACAAAAACCGAGAGGCCGTCACTTACGCCGAAGAGTCCGTTCTTTATTTCCGTGAAGCATCGTCGGAAGATCCGAAGTACGCACTCGACCTTATTTTCTCTCTCACACTTGCTTCGTCTTGCCTCGCCTGCACCGAACGGGCCGACTTTGCGTTCGAGTACGCGAAGCAAGCTGTTGAAGTCCAACATGGGCGAAAAGCAGCAGGTGGCACGGAGGAACAATACAACGCCCACCTTCGTAAGCTGCTCATGGACGTTGTATACCGAGCCACAGAGATGGACCGTGAGGATGAGGCTGCCCCGTGGTACCATGAGCTGCGGGCCCTTCATGGGTCAGATGGTAAGCACAGGCTTTCCCTTTACAAATGGTATATTGTGTGACTTATCTGGAGACCTTATCGAAGATCCAGGCGTGCCTCTGGCGCGCCGCAGTGGCAACTCACGAGGAAACAATGATGAATTCAGGAAGCAGACAAGTTATTGGATGGACGAAAACAATGATACCCCGGGATCGAACCCTGGATCTCCCTCTCCAGCGCCGGTGGGCAGTAGTTCGGCCATACACCTTGACAAAGGCAAAGGGAAAGAAGTTGCTCCCTCCCCAACTGCCGGAAGTTCCACTCCCCGAGTTGATAAAGGCAAAGGGAAGGAAATCAACACCCAATTCGACCCGAGTAGCCCTAGGCTTCGTCTGGCCGACGAAGAGATATTCAGCCCCGGAGCTGCAGCCGCCGCCGCAGCACAGCGTAGACTCGCAGGTCTCGGGAACTCAAGCCCTCCACCGGGCAACTTTCGAGGCCGTGGACTAGGCGGCAATGACCTCATGAGTGGCTTGCTCGGCACGGGCAGCGGTCGCACGTTGGGAAGCACAAGTAGCTCGATTTGGAGCGTGGGCAGCAGCCCTCCCAGTGGTAGCCCGAGAGTCGGTGACCGCACGTTGGGTAGTGTGGGTGGTGTGGTGGGCAGCCCTAGTTCAGATGATCGTCTTAGTGGCGGTTCGGACAGCTTTGGCGGGTTTGGTGGATTCGGCACCAGCATTAATGGCGCTATTGGAAGGATGTCGGCCAACTTGGGCAGGCTCGGCCAAGACGGACAAGACCCACAGTCCTCGTCCACTCCCCGTACTGGCACAGAGGTGGACCCGCGCGGATACAGAGTAGTGTGAGCGATGACGCTTGCCCACCTTGCTTTCTCCTGTTATTTTCTTTTCCCGTCTTCCCTGTTCCTGACTTCTTCAGACTGAAATCTTATAACACGTGTAGAAATGATACATATTAACCGCAAGGTTAGTATCCGTGCATACCGTTTTATGGAGTTGGTTCCACCAAAAAGTTTACCATATACTTATTATGATTGGTTCGTTTACTTTACGCTGGCACAAACACACGCCCCGGCCGCATTGTTGGATATATATATATTGAACTTCTCGTCTGTCATTTGGGTTTGTTGTACACCGCTTGTCCTAGCTCGACAGGACTGGCCTGTAACGTGTCTGCTTTTTGTTTACTATGTCTGATACAATCTCCGTTGCCTCCGTCTGCTCGTTGCGTCTCGGCAATCAAAGAGTTCAAGGGCTTCGTCATTCGCAATGGAGAGGCACATTTATGATCACCAGCAAGTACAGGTGGATTGCCGTCATGTCCGTCGTCCAGCAAGATATCGAGCCTGACCGATGGGTCAGGAGAGATCCTCACTACTCAATGACAAATCCGCGGGGTACTGTGTGTTGTATAAGAGAGACAGCGGCAGTTTGCGCCACTGCCATCGCTCCTATTAATGAGGCATTCGAACTGTAGAACGCGCATCAGAGGGTATCTTGATTAGGAGACAAGCCTTTGCAAGCATATCCGCTCCTCAGGCTCGTTATTCAATGACGCTTGACTAAATCACCCAATAGGGCCGCAACCTTGGTTCTACAAGAAAAAAAGACGAGTGGTAGGGAGGGCAGGGGTCCTGGGAATTCCTTGGATACGGGGTTCTTGCCTTGTTTCGTTAAGGCGTTCTTAGCCTCGTGATTTGCACTGGAGCGGCATGAACAGCTAGCTCGGGCGATGATTACAGGACGGGCGTGTGCCCTACACCAGAGAACTGCAAGGTTCCTTCAATGGGGCACTGCAACGCGTATTCCAAAACTTAAGAGGACTGCACAGGGCGCGACAAGTGGACCCCCAGCACCGCGAGATGGAGGCGATACGTCAAGCGTGGAGTTGCTGTGCTATAGGGGTGTGACACCGATGTACGTGAGTCTTTGGCCTATTGAGGCTGATGGACGCCCATGAGGCCGCCGTGCGCTGTATCCTCTCTCTACGCAAGTGGAGCCCGTGGTATAGGGTAGCTCTCCGCAGTTCCTTGGTAACTTTGAACGAGGTCCTGAGAGTTGAATGCGACGGAGGGTAAGGGAGGCCATAACGCCTTGGGACCAGGGACAGAAGCTTGCAGTGCCTGTGTTCTCGATTCATTGTGTGAAACATACCGTTCCTATCTGGAAGGACCAATAGCAAGTGCAATTTTGTGCAATGTCACTGTTTAACGCCGAGGGGCAGCACCGCTTCCTAATAACCCGTTAAAAGCCATCGCATCGCACAATCATTGACAGACATCCTCTGTACCTTCCCTTCCTTTGGCCGTGACCATGAACACCTCCGGTCTACCACCTGGTTTAGCTCGAGAGCCCCAAAGTTTGCTAGACTCGGTGAGGAGCAGTTGTTGCTGGTTTGTTGCGAACAGAGCCAGGTGACCGTCATTGCAGGTTAACGGCGACGCGTTGCGGCGAGACGCGCCAAAGGACAGCCTACGTCAAACCGATGGTCCCCTTTATACCAGGTACTTCAACACCAGCTGAGAGACTTTTTTGCAACTCATCCCATGCGTCAGCGTCACCATCCCTGTTCCCAAAGAGATCCAATACGCAATTTCGGTTATCTCGTCAACCCTAGACAAGTTGGCTGGACCAGTGGAACGACATCACCTCGTGCCTATTGTCATCGTCGTGTAAGCGATGGAAACACACCCCTGTGCGGAGCACTATGGACTGACATTCGCTACCTAGATGCGTCGAAACGGCTTTCCTGAAGTGGATACGTCGGTCTAACGAGGACGTCCTTTCCACCATCTTCTTCACTTTCCTACTGGGAAGCTTTGCGTGGCCTGTGTGGTCCAATCTCAAACACATTCACTGCCGACTCGACGATGTGTATGGGAAAATTGAGGTGCTTCAGCAGTCCATGGACGTTCTTGTCGTTTCTCCAAAGGCCAACGCGGTTGACGATCTGCATCCGTCTCGGGAAATAATACCTGTCCCCTCTTCCATTGACCCGGTTTCTGCGCCCGCTATACCCGAGGTGCCCTTTGTCCCTCCGAGAGAAGATCATCCCACGTCAAAATCACTCGTGAGTCCTGTCGTAAAGGCGGTTGACGCAGAGCCACCGAGGCCTGCTGTTGATCGTTTGGTAGACAGCAACAAGCCCCCCTACCCCCCTCACGAAATCCCTGAAACGATTCCTGTTCACTCTTTCAACGACCCGGTTTCTGCGCCCGCTACACCCAAGGTGCCCTTTGTTTTGCCAAGAGAGAATCCTCCTACGCCAAAATCACTCGTGAATCCTGTCGTAAAGGCTGTTGACCCAGAGCCACCAAGGCCTGCTGTTGATCTTTTGGTAGACAGCAACAAAACCCCCTACCCCTCTCACGAAATCCCTGAAACGATTCCTGTTCACTCTTTCAGCGACCCGGTCTCTGTGCCCGCTACACCCAAGGTGCCTTTGTTTTGCCAAGAGAGGATCCTCCCACGTCAAAATCACTCGTGAATCCTGTCATAAAGGCTGTTGACCCAGAGCCACCAAGGCCTGCTGTTGATCGTTTGGTAGACAGCAACAAGCCCCCCTACCCCACTCATGAAATCCTTGAAACGATTCCTGTTCGCTCTTTGAGTGACCCGGTTTCTGCGCCCGCTATACCCAAGGTGCCCTTTGTTCTGCCAAGAGAGGATCCTCCCACGTCAAAATCACCCGTGAATCCTGTCGTAAAGGCTGTTGACGCAGAGCCACCAAGGCCGGTTGATCGTCTGGTAGACAGCAACAAGCCCCCCTACCCCCCTCACAAAATCCCTGCATCACACTGGCAGGAGACTGTCAAACTCCCTGCAATCACCGAGAAATTGCCCCCTGCTGCTCCGGAGTTGGATCCTCCGAACGGCATCGTAATCGAAGGAATGGTGGGAAATATAGCTGGGCCTTCCGAGGCCGCCAATGCGGGTGGTTCCACCAAACCAACCGCACCAACCCACGTACACACCGACAGTCAATGGCTGCCCGCTCTACGCGAGATCAAGCAGCGGATAGAGCAATTTGCAGAGGGTAGACTCCGGACAACCACCTCCCTCAATCAGGTACGCGTCCTCAGATGCATCGCAGAATCAGGGCTTACAAGCCTTTCTCTGCTACTCCGCAGAGTGAATCATCCAACAGCCTTTCTATTCGCCGCTGTGCTATCCGCCTTCTCATGTCAGGCGCTTCCCTCTCCCCCGCCAATTTTGCATCTCCTGTCGGCTACTTGGGTCTCCCGGAATCAACTCCCTACTATCCCACCGGAGACCTCCGAGATCGACCTATCGCCTTTACTATCGCTATGGATCGTTTAGATGACCTGGATGCCCATCTCACCCGAAACGAAAACACCGGAATTGTTACGAAGCTTCTCGAGCTCACCCAGGCACTCAGTGATCTGGGTCTGCACGAATATGCGTTGAATACTTCCCGTTTCGCATTGGATACTCTCGAACGTTCATACACCGCGACGCCTGACGAATCCCGTCTTCAACTCGTATCGGCTCTATCTCTTCGGGCAAATATTTTATGCGACCTAAAACGAAATGACGAAGCTGTGGACACAGCCGATAGAGCGGTGAGCCTTTGTAGGGAGCACCGGGATTCCCAAACCACCCCCGTCCCAGAGTTGGCATATGCGTTGCTCAACTATGCCGTGCTACTCAATGGCATTGGCCTCAAGGACGAAAGCGCTGGAGTTGCGTTTGAACTCCTCGGCGAGATGGATGAATCATGGTCAGATAAGAAATTTTCTGCACTCTACAATCTATGCCTCCTGAATACGCAGATTGGAGCCGACAATGATATGGCTTTGTTGCTGGCTGATGAGGCGGTTGACCTGACGCAGACATCGTCCGATGCGATCTCGCAGGCAGTTCTTTCCGGAGCGCTGCTGGATAAATCGAAGATACTTTCATCGCAGGGCCAGAATGACGTCGCATTGTCTTTCAGTGCGGAAGCCGTGACACTGCTTCGCCACATGCACTCCACGCGACCCGTTTTCTCCCTCTTTCTTGCTCATGCCCTCGACACTCATGCACATCAACTATCGGAGGCAAACCGCAAAGGGGAGTCGTACTCGATCAGACAAGATGCGGTCGAGCTCTGGCAGATACTGAAAGTCTCTGCACCTGGTGCAATTGCGCGGCCTTTGGCGTGGTCTCTTTTCGAATTTGCCAAATTTCGTTCCGGAAGTCGCGACAGGAATGAACTCATGGAGGGAATCCGAATTGCTGAATCTGCGGTAGAGACATTCCGGGAAGTGGTGCCGCTTGATGCTCCTGGACTCGGTGATGCACTTTATCTCCTCGCGAGTCGCCTGTTTGAATTGGACCAAAACCGCGAAGCGGCCACCTATGCTGAAGAGTCCGCCCAGAATTTCCGGGAAGCATTATCCGAAGATCCGAAGTACGCACTCGACCTTATATGCTCTCTCTCGCTTGCATCAGCTTGTCTTACCTGCACCGAACGAGCCGACGATGCATTTGAGTACGCGAAGCAAGCTGTTGAAGTCCAACATGACCGAACTGGCTGCAGGTGCAAAGGATGAACAAAACGTCCTCCTCCGTAAGCTACTTATGGACGTCGGATTCCGAGCCGCGGAGATAGATAGACAGGTTGAAGCACTCCCTTGGATACAGGAGCTGCAGGCCCTCGGTGGGTTCGGAGGTGCGCACTGATTTCCGTTTTGATCAGTACATGAGTTGACCAAACGACGGACGTATATAAGAATCCGGTGACCAGAGCAAAGGAGACGAAATCAAGAAAAAGACAACTCATAGGATGGATCCAAACAATGGTGTGTCGGGCTCAAACAACTCGTTTACCCCTTCGGTGCCAGTTGCGAATAGTTCATGCCCTAAGCCTTGACAAGGGCAAAGGGAAAGAAATCGCTTACTCTCCGGAGGCGGGACGTTCCACATCACGAATTAACGATGGCAAAGGCAATGCAGTCGTTCCTCTATTCGACCCAGCTACACTCGGACATCATCTGGCCGACGAAGAAATATTCAGCCCTGGCGCGGCCGCACAGCGTAGACTCGCCGGTCTCAGGAGTACAGATCCTCCACAGGCCAACATTTTCAGCGCTGGCCCGCGCGGCAATGATCTTCTCAGTAGCATGCTCGGCATGAGCAGCGGTCGCGATATAGATGGCCCCAGCACGGGCTTCAGAATGGGCGCCCGTCCGACGGGTAGCTTGATCGGGAGTGTGGGCAGCAGCGGACTCTCTAGCTCGAGTAACCGCTTTGGGGGCGGTCGCTTGGGCCGTTCGGGTGATCTTGATGACATGGGCAGTTTGGGCGACGGCGTGAATGGCCTCTCCAGTCTCTTGGGCAACGTAAGTCGGCTCGGCGCATATACTTCCAGGGAAGGTGCGCGTGGCGCGGAAAACGATGGCGACAATAATGAAACTGACAATGTCGACTCGCTTTTCATTCCATCCTGGCACCTCTGGGGTGGGACGGGGATACAGAGTAAGCTGAGCAATGGGGGCGTTTGATTTGCTTCGTCGCGTCCCGTTCACCTTCATTTTCCCTCTGCGCATCTGTTTCTGTTGTAATCTGGAATCTCGATTTATCTATCTCCATATACCAATATCGAGGGGGTTTGACTCGTCATCTCCCGTATGCGGAATGTTATTGTTGTACCAGGTCGATTCACTTCGTGGGCAACGACTCGGAACGCCCTTCATTCCCTCCACAGGTCTGTGTTCAATATCTCGACCCCTGGCGATGCAACCACCTCGCCAATGGTATAAACCTCGTTCTGGCCCGCCTGGGCAAGCGCCTGCACGGCAAGCGCCGACCTTGTCCTTCGCCACGACGAGCACCATCCCTATCCCGCAATTAAAAGTGCGCACCATCTCCGCCGGGACGATCGCGCCCGCACGCATCACCCAGCGGAAGACGGGCGGGAGCGCCCACCTCCCGACGTCGATGCGCGCACCGAGCGACGCCGGCAGCGCGCGCGGCACGTTGTCGACGAACCCGCCGCCGGTGACGTGCGCCATGGCCTTTACGAGGCCGGCGCGGGCCGCGGGCACGACGGTGCGCGCGTAGAGCGCCGTCGGCGTGAGCAGGGCACGCCCGAGCGTCGTGCGGGCGTCCCAGGGGCACGGAGCGTCGTACGATGTGCCGGCGCGTGCGACGGCGGCGCGCACGAGGGAGAAGCCGTTCGAGTGCAGGCCCGTCGAGGGCAGGCCGAGGAGCACGTCGCCTTGCGCGATGTCGTCCCGCGGCAGGAGCTGAGCGCGCTCGACCGCGCCGACCGCGAACCCTGCGAGATCGTAGTCGCCTGGGGGGTGGTCGTGGGTGGGTAGAGTAGAGAGGAGGGCAGCGGGGGTCGATGGTCAGCTGACTGAACGTTGCATGAGTGCTCCCCTCGTTCCGCGCAGCGCACCTGGCTGGTACATCCCGGGCATTTCGGCCGTCTCTCCGCCGATGAGGGCACAGCCGGATTGCCGACAGCCCGCCGCTATGCCCTTCACCACCTCGGCGGCGACGGCGACGTCGAGCTTGCCGCAGCCGTAGTAGTCGAGGAAGTAGAGCGGCTCTGCGCCTTGTACGACCAGATCGTTGACGGACATGGCGACTAGATCGATGCCTGACACATTTTCGTTTGGTGAGCGGAGACAGGGGTGCGAGCATACGCGCTGACCAACAGTATCGTGAACCCCCGCTTCGATCGCGATGCGGAGCTTCGTGCCGACGCCGTCCGTACCGCTGACGAGCAGGGGATCGGTGTAGCCCGCCGCCTTGAGATCGAAGACGCCGCCAAATCCGCCGATTTCGGCGTCGGCGCCCGGGCGACGCGTTGAACGCACGTACGATTTGATCGCCTGAACGAACGCGTTTCCCGCGTCGATTGACACGCCTGCTTGTGCATACGTGAGTCCTGGAGCTGCTGAGGCCGCCGCCTTCAGCCCTCTTCAAATCGAAGTCCTTTTCATTCAGTGGCGGCGCGGCGGTAGGGTCACTTGAGAGACGTACCGATGAGCGATATCGCGACGATACACTTTCCCATCGAAGTTTACTTGCTCCACGCCTTCATACGCGCGCTCGACGGCCCCCTGCAACGTTGGGGCGTAGGCTGACACGGCGATGACGCGACCACCGGAGGTCTGCACCAAGTCGTTTGTCTTGGTCGTCCCTGCGTGGAATACAACCACATCTGCAAGAGGATGTGAGTGCTGCGACAGTCGCAAGCCAAAGGTCGTATGAACATGCCTGACGAAATCTGTCCGATAGGTAACCGTCTTCCCCTTCTCAAAGCTACCGGGATAGCCTGAGGAGGCTAAAACGACGGCAACGGAAAATCCGGGCCTGGTGTTTATTGCCACAGAATCCAGACGTCGTTCGGCGCAAGCCTACACAGAAGGGTCAGCTCACGGTCACGCGTTGAGTTGAATGGGACTAGGCCTGCACCAGAATGATCGCAGCCAGATCGGTGTCCTGGCCGAGAAGCAGCATCAAGACCTGCGCCTCGGGATCTCCAAAGCGGACGTTATACTCGAGCACCTTTGGCCCCGAGTCCGTCAGTATGAAGCCCGTGAACAGAAGGCCGACGAAAGGGTAGCCTAGTCCATATGGTCATTAGCATGCAAGAGGGAAGGAAGGGAGCCGAATGACGGACCTTCTTTCCGCATCCCATCGATGGTTGGTTTAAGCGTTTCGCGCGCGATCTGCTCCATGATAGCAGGGGTCGCCACAGGAGCGGGCGCGTACGCGCCCATTCCACCTGTATTGAGCCCCGTATCACCCTCGCCGATCCGCTTGTGGTCTTGCGCTGCAGGAAGCGGGACGATGGTGTATCCGTCCGAGAACGCGAGGACGGAGATCTCCGGACCCACGAGCAACTCCTCGACGACGACCTCATCGCCTGACGGGTAAAGGGAGCAAGGGCGGCGCAGACCGTCCCGGGCGTCACGCGGTACGTTGATAGGGAGGATTCAAAGGCGACGCACCCTGCGGCCCCGAACGCGCGCTCAACCATTATCTCCTCCAGACCCCGTATCGCATCTTCTGTCGTCTCGGGAATGAGCACGCCTTTGCCCGATGCGAGCCCGCTCGCTTTCAGCACGACTCTGTGACGGCATGTCCTGACGTATTCAATCGCTTTGTCAACCTCCGACGAAGTGAAGACGCGGAAGGCGGCCGTGGGGATTCCATGCCGCGTCATGAAGGCCTTGGAGAAGGCCTTGGATCCCTCCATTCGGGCGGCGAGGGCACTTGGCCCAAATACAGGGATCCCGACTATCGCATACACGCAGTGTGAATTCCTGAAGATAGATGGACAGATGGGTGGGTAGATAAGAGGCGTGGAAGGCACCTTTGCGGAAATAAGACTCCACCCCGTCTACCAACGGTTGCTCGGGACCAGGAATGACGAGGTTGACCTTTGACGGCATTTCAGCGCACCAGTGGTGAGAGGACAGGCCACGCTCACATCATTGGCGACGGCCCACTTGGCGAGGTTGGGAAAGCTTGGATCGGACAGGTTTAGATTAGATGTTTTGGAAGACAGTTCGGTACCACCATTGCCGGGGAAGACGAAAATATGGTTCACGAGGCTTGACTGATGGAGCTTCCACACCAATGCGTGCTCCCTTCCTCCTCCGCCGAGTACCAAGATACGAAGAGCCATGAAGAGATGGACCTGAGAGCGTAGGGTGGGATCTTGAAAATCTTCATCAGATCATTATAAGAGATAAGATAAGGTCTCAATTCTCCGTCAGTCGTCCAAAGGGCACACCACATGCAGAGACGGTTAGCTAGTTATCACTCTTTTGATTTCCCCCGATATGCCCTCAGTTAGCTCGCAGAACCCTCAATGTCCGTGTCCCACGCGCGAGTTATCTATCTAGGCATAGGCGTCTTTGTGTTGAGACCGGCGAACGTAGAGGACCGGCGAACGAAAGCGGGCGCGTGACAACCATCAACTATCAACCATCAACCCTGAGATTTTACGACACTAGGAAGGGTACGAGGTGATACAGTATGGATCGAAAACTATCAGAACTGTGAACAACGGAAACCAAAGAAAGTACGACTTGGGCGCCACACCGAAGCATCCATGTGACGAACGTCCCTTCGCTTATTCGGCCACATTCGTGCGGAGGTTAGTAACCGCAGTGGCAGCATCTTCTTGATGTTGTCTGTTGACGGCATTCTCAAACACGACAAAGGAAGGACTCTAGCCGGGAGCTGACCGACGGGGCACGGGGACTTGCCCAAGTGTCCGAGGAACATATATGTGCCACGCAGTATGCTGTGTTATCAGTGTAGACGGTTTCCTCGTGGAGATTCAATGCGCTGCGCAACTGGTATGGAAGCTGCGGCTAAAAGCAAGATCAGAACCAACTCTCGCGATTCCCAGAGTCGGTGTGCCATGTAGAGGGATCTGATTGACTAGTGATACCAAAAACACACGAGCAAGCTACATGACAAACTGAGATGGAAGAAAAATGGCGGTGACCTCAGGAAAGTGAAAACCACGTTTGAGGAGCATTTGTGAAGTTGTCGAAGGACACGAGGAATGAGCAAGGACGGTCGGAAGATGAGAGGAATATAGGGATCGCACGTGATCGGTTCGGTCTCTGAGTTGGTTCTGTTCCGATATATAGTTGGCTCTGCCTCGCAAGTTAGATAATTAAAGCTATAGTTTGCTTTGCCCTCGTCGTTCCAATCCCCTCCCCAATCACAAAGGATGTACTCGAGGTGGATGTTCGGACCTGAACCGTACCAAGAGGTGCGTCCAGTTGAGCGGGCGTTCGAACTGGTCAGACACGTTTTTCGAGTTCGAATCTCACGCCGCCCACGCTCGCTCGCTTGCCTGTTTGCTGCTCACTCGAGTTGCAGTTACGGTTGGTCGAGAAAGACTTGCAACCCAATGCTCTCTCTCTGACTCAATCCCCTTCTGGCATGGACCCTTCCTCAACCCATAATGCAAAAAATCAAAAGAAATCCCTCTTTGCTCGCAAGCCAGTAAGGAGAACGAGTATCGATGACCCTCATTCTCCCACACCCAACCGTCTCGCCGTCCAAACCTCTCCAACGAATTCTCCCTCGGAGCCCTCACGTTCTCCTGGTGCCATTTCCAGAGAACCCTCGTCAGACGGCATATCACCAAAGCCCAACCGTTCTATCATCCCCGAGTCCCTCAGGGAGCTACCTTCATGGTACCACACCGAAAGCGAGTTGGCCGCCGCTACCAATCGCCAGTTTCGAGGCAGGTATCCAATACACAATCCAGTTGGCCCACACTTTTATAGGAACGTGCATCTCCTGCCGCCAAATAGACCCTCCTCTGTGTTCTCCCCTTCCTTCCCTCCCATGTCCACAGAACCTGCCCAATCGACGAGCCCCAGCCGCACACCTTCTAGCACCCCCCTTCCCACTCCAAGTTCCTCCCAGACACGCATTCCCGATCCCTCCGGCAAAGGACGCACCAGAAAATTATCCAATACCACTCCCGACAATGTTGACCTGCTCGATGCCTCAGACCCGCATGGAACTAACTGGCACCATCAGTCTCCTTATGACGGTTTGGGTTTGAACGGTGATAGGAATCTTGTGTCCCCAGACACACCCGATGTGTGTGATTTCAATGGTTTCTCGAATTCCGCTAATGTAAACGACGTTAGGCGCGACTTCCCCCACGGAGCCGCTCGCGCATGTCAAGTCTTGGCGCGGGCTCACATCATATAGCCACTACGCCTTCACCCTTGTCCCAGTCGGCATCTGCGATACCTCTCCATCCTGCGGATCAGGATGCACCCCCCCCTCGTCCATAAGCTTACCAAACGACGGAAGCCCTTTGAGGGCCTTTTTGGTGCCTCTTCGGCGTCCGCCGCCGACACCGCTTCCGTTGCTGGGTCCACCTTGACCGTAACCAACAAACTCTTTAGCCGCCAAAGCATATTAAAGTCTGCTTCGACGACTTCCATTCCTCAGAGTCTCTCGAACGCGTCTATCGTTCCCTCCGAGAAGAGGCAGAAACATTCGTCCTTGTTTGGACGTTTTGCCCGCCGTTTCAGTATCATTCGACGTGCAGCGCCTGGGAAATCACGTAGAGGTAGTATCGACAGTAGTAACGAGTGGTCCCGTGGGGATAGGCAATCGTTACAAGTTACTGACCGCACTTCCACCACAACACGTCCCACGTCTCTGGCAAATCTGGCGTCTCCATCCGAAAATAGTCAGACCGTACGCATCCCACCACCACAGGCGGGGACCACGCCGTCTGTGGAGTCGACCCCGATAGGAAATCCAGAGGATGAAAACGCATGGGGCGGCGAATGGACCCAGTATGCAAAGCGAGATTCAATATCCTCTCTTCAAGTTTCTTACTCCATCGGACGCCTCACCGTCGCCAACCCTGATGCTCCCAGTTCGACCGATGGCTCTCCGATCAACCAAGTTGACCCTCTCCCTGCTATACGTACCGCCCTGGCTCCGACGCAGAGGCCTTCTCCGGGAAAAGATAAACCGTTACCCCCTCCGGCGCCACCGTCGTCTCCCTTC
This sequence comes from Russula earlei, assembly GCA_025769875.1. Taxonomy (NCBI): domain Eukaryota; kingdom Fungi; phylum Basidiomycota; class Agaricomycetes; order Russulales; family Russulaceae; genus Russula; species Russula earlei. The sequence goes on along the minus strand of JAGFNK010000062.1, from coordinate 25,068 downwards.
TTCCTAGAGATCCCCAAGTTTGAGTCTCTGTCCTCTTTGATGCCGGTTTCCGATGGATCTACAACACCGACAGGTGCACCAGCTCCCACAACACGTGCAATTTCTGGCGAAGGATGGAGATTGCAGTCCACGCCTCCATTTTCTTCGCCTGTCCCGATATCCCGCGCTGTTCCAACAAGCGAACAACGCGCCTCTCCCTCCTCGCGGCCCTCGGCTACGCGCGCTCCCGCGTTAGCACCTCTATCACCATCCACCAACCCTTCGGCCAATCGAATATCGCTGTCTGCATCACCTGCCATCAACGATTCCCCCTTATCTCGTGCATCGATCATTGCAAACCCCCCAACGCCATACGTGGAACCCACTCGTATCAACAATTCTCCTGTCACTGTGCAGGCTCCGGCACCTACCGTCCAGCCGTTCATCCCCTCACCCGTTATCACCCAGATCATTTCATCGCCCTCCATCCCGACCGCAAATGAATCTCACACGCCTGCCTCGCGCGAATCATTACCACCAAGGAACCAAACGGCGCGTTTCCCCAAGTCGAGCAGCTCCGTGCGCAGCCGCGAGACTGAGACATTCCATCTAGTACGGAGCCCAAGCGCAGGAGCAGTGCAACCTACGGGTCAAAGCATTATAGTAGCGGGTGAGCAATGGGAGGTCGTTGGTGGAGGTACACAGCGTTCCCGAACAAAGAAGGAGAAGGAGGACGCAAAGCGGAGCAACGTAGAACCAGAGCAACGAGATGGCAGGCGGCTGGATAGAACAACCGAGAAGGTAATCACACTTTCTTCAAACTTGTCGGGGTTTCCAATGACAAACCATGTCGTGAAGGTTCCTGCGCCTGCCTCTTCAAAGACCGAGTCGCGCAAGTCGCGCATGAAGGAGAGCAGCTCGAGCCGCAGGCGTTCTGATCACACAGAAGGCAATGATCGAGTACGCCGCTCCCCGACTGTGCCAAGCTCTCGTGGCGCGCTTTCCCCTAATCCTGCACCAGAGCGCCGTCTTTCGCAGTCACAGGGTCGCCGCCCGACGTCCGAATTGACATCGGCCGCTGACATGAACGCGCTGCGCGCGCGCGAGGTGTGGGAAATGGACCGGTTGTGGAAAGGCAGGAGCGTGGCCTACGGACTTGAGGGTCCGCAGGTCGTTTATGCGCAGTCCATAGGGGAAGTTGGCTCGACGACCAGTGTCAACGGGCTCAACAACGGTTCCGCACATACAGGTTACAAGCTCCAGCAGGGCTTCCCGTTCCCGACAACCTCTGGGGTCTACTCACCGCAGGCGCTATCGTCATCTGCGCAGCTTACGCCGCCGGCGCCACCGCCGCCACAATCGTTCTCGCAGACTATGCAAGGACCGATGTACGAGTTTCCGAGCGGTGTCAGGGGCTATCCTGATCTGGCGAACATCCCGAGCATCGGCTCTCCTGAAAGCACGCCGTCGCTGCCATCGCGTCACCCGTTGCCTTCGCCGCCGCGAGAGTCGAGGTACCATCCTGGCCCAGTTCCCGCGTCATTCATCGAGAAGAATGACAGCGCGACGGCGGATTATTGGAACAAATTCGCAGGGGTGAGCGTCGTCTCTCCGATGCGCTGAATTTTTTATCTTTTCTTCTTTCATTTGGTCCCGGATATGATTCACAGTTATGATCGTGTTTTTCACTCGTCCTTGGTACTCACGCTCCATCCCGTAACTGCTTTGAGACACCTCACGCTTATCTAGACGACACAGTAAAGAGACAGAGACTCTGCGTACTGATTTCTTTTTTCCTTTTTTTGGTCTCTCCTGCAACTCTTCACGAAGCTTGTTCACTTTATATTTCACGAACCCTTGACCCCCATTGCCCTTCCGTTTTTGTCTCACCATCTTAATTTTCCCACCTGTCCTTCTCTTCGCACACGCTACGCTCTCCATCTTGATTCTGTTATCCTACCGACACTCGCGGGGCGGTTGACACATATAATTATGGACTAGTTGTGTGTTTTTGTACTTGACTTATGTCGGCGACGATCGCGGCTCGAATGGCACTCTGCTCGTGCCCTATCTTTGAAAAGGCATACATTAATCGGGCGAGGAAAAAACGCGGAAAGGTGATATGAAGACAAAGACAGATTGTGGTATGTACACGTGGAGCGTAGAGGTCGATGATCCGATTCATGGGGTGGACAAAGCAGTGAAAGAAGACATGTGACTAGCACGTAAAATGCGTCATATGGATGGCACACACGTCGAGTAAAACACAAGTGTGAAAAGGAAAAGGGGCGAGAGTGAGAGAATGGGGGGGGAGGGGCAACGTCGCGACGCCATCAGAACGCTTGGGGATCAAGTGGGAAATGCGTTTCGGGGTAGTCCGTCCACTCGTGTCCGGCATCGAGGAAACGCCGAAGCCGCGCGACCTGAGACGAGAGGTGGATCACGATGATTTGCATCTTGATGTCGAGCTGCAGTCGTAGGATCTCCTCGCACGCCTTCAGCGCCGCCTCGCGCGTCGAGACGAACATGTCTCCCGCGATCCCGAGCCGCTTCAGCTCGTCGATCATCTCGCTGAATTCCGCACACCACGCGAGCACGCCCAGCTGAAAAGAACGGGGTCGGGTTCGAAAGGAACGCGGGAGATCGAAGCCGATACGCACCTGTCCGTACTGCTTATAGCGTCCGTACAGCACGTTCGGCGCCGCCTGGAGGGCAAAGTCGCACATCTCGTTCCTCTCGATGATGTTGGGAGGGGGTATGTAGTGTTCGACCGGAGCGAGGGGAGACGGGGCAGGCTGCATACATATAAGAGTCGGCAACACGTAGAGAAATGAAAGAAAAAAGAGGCGACCTCTGTACGTGGCGGAGGGTCTTTGAACCATTCGTAGCTGTTGTAATCCACTTCTCCCCCAAAGTCGACCGTCTCTGCAGGTTTTCCGAAAGCGTTGAAAGACATTATATCCTGACGAGAGTTGACGTTTATAGTGTTTGTTTATAAAGGGCTCTACGATTTTTTTGGGTGCGATGAGGGTGGGCGAGATGGCGAAGACCGAGTGGAGAGGGGGAAGGAGATGAAGACGAAGAAGCGGAGGTGCGGAAACCTGTCGGAGCTACCCCGAGTCGGCACGTGCGCTTAGATAGACGCTCATCTCATACTCACAAACTGGGACAATCTCCAAAGGCGGAACTCGAGAGACGGTCGGTCTGTTTGTCACAGCTAGCCGATATGAACGTGTCTGTAAAGCATAAAGGTTAACTTGAGGGGGCTTAATAAAAAGGGATGGGGCGTGCCTTCGGGACTCTGTCAACGGAAGAAGACCTGGCTGAATCTTCCTTTCGGGGTGGGCGGTGCTTTTTCTTGGTGTCCAATAAAGATCGACGATAATGGGTAATCGTAGCCTTGGTCACAGACGACGTGCGGGATCGAGGGCGAACGGGAGGGTTAGGAGGGACAGTGGAGATGACAAGCCGCTGTTGGCCGGAATGACCAGAACGGTTCCGTCTTGATCGCGCCCGCGTCCGGACGACAACAGTAGCTTCGGAGGTCGTCTTACTGGAAGGAGGAAGGGATCTCAAGGTGATCCGACGGGGCGTAGTGTCCTGGATGTTCACTCGTCCTCGAAGGAGCACAACTTCGCCGCGGAGACGTGTAGAGGACGCAGTCGTCGAGGGTGATGGCGTCTGTGTTTGAACCGCCTTTGGCAAATGGATGGTGGAAACGTCTTCTTCGCTATCTGAGCCGTAGGCGGATCGCGAGGAGGCAGCAGATGATGCACCTGACACCCTCTTGGCGAGGGCAATCTCAAGATCGCGGACGTTTCGGGATAACCAAGAAGGAGAAGGGGGGGTAGAAGAGTATCGAGGGTCGCAGTCTGGTGAGACGACAAGCGACTCGGTCAATGTGGAGGGGTCAACAAATTCGTAGCCTTCTCGGGGTAAAGGAGGAAGTGGTCGCTCCTGGCGCGGGAGGGTGGATGGTGGCGTGGGCGGTACGACCTGCACCTCAGCAGAAGGCAAGTCCGCTCGCTTGGGTGGATCACGCTCACTCGTCAACAGCAGAGTCGGTGCCGATCTGAATCGGCTGCGTCTATTCGATTCGTCGCTGTGAAGATGAGAGGTAAGGAATTCCTCGAGAGAGGCGTAGAATGATTGGACGGACGGATAGTTACGCTGAACGCGCGAGACGCGAGGGCTGGAGCGTGGGGTGTCGACGGCGGGGAAAGTGATATCAAAGGCCTTCTGGCTGAAAATCGGGCAATACCGGCCTGCGCTCGGAATCGTGTTGGGAGGGGGAGGGATGGGAGTGGGCAAGGTGCTCGAGAGAAACGTGTTTGACACGTGTCGCTCGCCGCGGCCTACGGACGGTGAGTTCGGAAATCGGCGTTCTAAACGAGGTGCGAAATGTCTCCCGGGTCAAATTTCCGAATCGCTTCAACGTCGCGCTGGCCCTGGTCAGGGTCCTGATCGAGAGGCGTGTGGTCGATGGGCTCCCGGTAAGGGACAGCGGAGGGGATAAAGATGACGGGCCGGGGAATGGAAGGTGTAGAGGAGAGAGCGGAGGTTGTTGTTCTTGTTGTAGCGATGAATGAGAGCTCGAGGATCGATCAAGATGACCGGATGGTGCAGCAGGTGAAGAAGATCGCGAATGGGCTGTATAAAACGACACGGAAGAGTCAACGCGCGGTGCACTGGCGTCAGGGATGTTCAGTGATGCTCCCTCCTCTACAGCTTCCTGATCGTGAGTGGATTCCACACGAAAGGGATCGCGATCGTAGAATACAGATCCGTCGTCGTGGATGGGCGTGACTTCTGGGGGTGGCAGTGCAGATGATGGTGTCCTCGATTTGGTGGGGGAGGGGATGAAGGTCGGTGGAAGGGGAAAGTCGAGGATGAGCCTGAGTTCCGTATCCCGACGTGAGGATTTACGGGATCGTCTGGAAGTCTTGCTGGTCGTACGCGGTCGCGGCTGCGCCTGCGATTGTTTGGTGTGTGGGGACGATGTGGTGGTGTCGGACTCGGAAGTGGAGGGCGATTGGGAGGCGCCCGACGAGCCTGCTTGGCCGACTCCTTCGACTCCGAGGGGCACCTCTGAAATGCTGATGGCTTCGAAATCGTCCACCCAGTCCTCCAGATCCTCCTCGACCACGGTGTTCAAGCCACCTGCACCGTTGACCCTCTCCGTGGGAAGTTGATCCGATTCTTGACGCGGCTGCGACCTCCCGGGGAACAGGCGCGATGGACCGCTCGGTCGAGCGAGCCGTCGAGCCACGAAGGCTACGCACAAGCCTCGACCGCAGGAAGTTCTTGGACCCGAACGTCGCGTCTTCGTCAAGTCCGGGACAGAAAGGACTTGCTCTGGGGAAGGAACCAGGCAGTCAGCTCCCAATGACTTTGTTCGACCGAAGAGCGCCCTAGCGGCGCGACTGGAGCGTGTTCGCCTGATGGGGACAATCAGACCGAAAACTACCCTGAAGGGCAACGAAAGAACGTCTGCTCCTCGGCCTCGTGTCGAAGGGGCGCGCACCTGCCGGGAGGCAGTGCATCCCCACTCCATTCATACACGCGCATCTATCAAGTACCATCAGCACACGCGTGGACCACCTGCCGATGTATGGGCTCATGGTTGCGTTTGCTTTCCTAAATCAGTGTTCGGTCACATTGTTGTCCCCAACCGTCCACGTTGCGTGCAAGAAATCACCGTGTCCCCGGGTGGCACGCTTGGTGATGCGTTGATGACTCGATATCTTATGGGAAACTGACGTATAACCATTTGTGTTCCGGCCTTGCCCCCTGTGTTTATCCTTTGTACGTCTGTTAACTTCGATCCCCCGCCTCTTTATCAACTAACTCTCATAGGGCCCGTGACATTCCACGTCCACGTGTTCTCCGTCCCTTTTGACACGTCGACGCCTCATCTATCCACCGCCACCCTGCCGAGGGCCAGAAGGACAGGCGAAGGGATAGGTTAAGGGGTCAGTGGGCACATTCAAGCGAGGTTCTCAAAACAAAGTCCCACAGTAGTCGGTCCTCCGATCCAATCCAAGGCAGTCCCAATTGAATAACGTGGTGCCCAAGAGTTTGGAACGACGGTAACATGGTATTCGCACAGAGTGTACTATATGAATGGCCATGACTGCTCCCGTCCGTCCGCTATCATTTAAAAGCCTGTGTCGGCGATGAGTACTTCTTCACATCCTTCTTTGAGTCCGTCTTCAGGGCTTCCTTCACGCTCTTGGCTAGTGAACCGTCTGGGAACCAGAGCGTATTGATGGCCGCCAGTGTTGGCTGCATGTTTCGTCTGTCCTTCATTATACCCCCTCCCTTTGACGACGAGGAGCTTATACCACCCCAGTCAAATCAGTCTGAATCATCGTGATTCACTATGTCTGAAATGATACGAACACCATGTTCCCCTCACGCGCGAGTTCTGCTCCTGAGGTGACAGGCGGTGAACAAGATTCGGACTGTTTCTTCCAGGTCGGAACTACCCTTGCTCTGACATCGAAACGATACAACAAATGTTTGCAGTCAACTTGACGGTGGTAACTCGAATAATCGTACAGATCGCGGGCATGAGTCCGATTCAAACGAACATGGCTGTAGGCTTGTTGTTAGTATCAATGCCTCCCCAAGACAAACTGCAGTTGACGACTAACCCGCACATAATGAACAAAGTTCACCCATCGCTCCAAGGGAACCCCTTTCTTTCTCAGCCTCCTCACTGCATTCCGGAGTGCACTTGCAGATCTCTCATGGTATGGAGTCCCTGGTTCATCACTCGAGAACATCGACTTGTAAAATTGTTCAACCAGTTCTGGTCCATCATCATCAGCCATTCCCCACATCGTCCCGACTACACTTCGGAATCCACAGTATTGCATCGCCGCTGTAAGGTGGAGTGCCTCATCGGCAATGCTTCCTTCTGTCATCTCAACAGTATGACAAGCTGAGAGGAACGCAAACTCGGCAACTGGAAGTTGCGATCGAATGAGTTCGAGTAACGTAAGACGCTGACCATCATGGAGCTGAAACGAAGCATGTATGGCTTCCCATCCTCCAATTGTCCATGGCACACGAAGTGGGAAAATCGATGGTCACGGAGACTCTCCATCACAGTAGAAGGGTATTGCCTTGCTTGACATAAGTGTTGTTACCTTGGTGCTGAGCCGTTGTATTGACCAGATCTCTGGCAACGCCGCGAGTAGAGATTGATCTGGTTGCGCAACAAGAAGGATTGAAGGCCTTTTGAATGTTTCCTTGCAGTCTTTGCGGGCTTCGATGAGAGCACATAGTGTTGGAGTGTATGAGAGAATATGTAAGTCTGAGAAATACCGTTTGGGACCATCATGATATGGAATTGGGCCCATCGCATGTAGTGGGAGTGAGCAAAACACGGACGTAGGACACCACCAAACTCGGGATTGTTCAGGTACATTTAGTTTCCGGAGCCTTTCGATAACTGGGGCCGACGAAGGTCATACAGGCCAACGAGCACAGAGCGTAAAATATGCTGGTATTGTTTTGAATCGAGATCGTACTCTCTGGAATTTCGACAGTGCACGAGCCGATCCCTGAGTTCTATTGCACGGTCGTAAAAATCATCGGCAGCAGCAATAAGGGAAGGAAGAGAATTGAGGAGAAGAATGATGATGATGTCGGAGCGCCGCTTGGAATGATTGATGATGATTACCGGCCCACCCAATGCGGCCAAAGCGAGCGAGTCGAAAGAAGGTGCCTTCAAGAAACACTCGAATCCCGGCAGAGCTCGGACTTGGGAAATAAGCTCTTCGCGATCATCCAAAAGCTTCCGCTGCTGCAACAGGAGAAGACCGATTCGATCCATTCCTTCGAGGTCATCGTCTTCGCTGTCACCATCGCCATTGGTGGATGAGATGGTCAACATCACCACCTCGAGGTCCCGACTAACGCCCGCAAATTTGTCTGCTAGACACGAATCGACTACACGAATTTGATCAACAGAGGTACGAAAACCACGCATCTGGGAGTTCTTCCTTATTCAAGGATCTCGATGGCATGATGAAGTTGATCGGCATGGATGTGATGGGATGCGTAGTCCAATGGTAGTACCCAGTAATAATCGTGCATGGCAACAAGTTGGAAATGTTGCGTATCGAGTGTCGGTGCGAAGGTAAGAGAACCTTGCATCAATGACATGGCACAACTATATGCGGTGGAGGTACAGGATTGATTAAACACGCGCGCATGCAGTGTCCAGAGGAACGCAAGTCGGAAGCGTTCTGATGGCTCGCATATTGATTGTTGACCGCCACGGGGAAGAGTCGCATGAATTCATCAAAGTCCGCTTTGTAAAGGAACAGGTCAAAGCGAGTATACAGATCTGTAATAAGCCCTCGCATGACTACAAAGTTCTCTCGTGACTGGACTAGGGAGGGGAGAAGATTCCGCTGAACGGAAAACGCTTCGTTCAGGTAGCGGGTGTCATGAGTGCGAGAAAAGGCCTTGCGGAGGAGATGGCAGATGGCCAAACCAGCGAGGGTTGCAATTCGAGTACTGGGATGACAACAAGTACGCAAAAGTCGATGATACTCGATGGCTTCTTCGATGTCCGCCATATCGCTGACGCGGTGGTATGCATAAAGCGCATTACGATGTTGATGACAAGTTTTATTGGGGATTTGTCACTGCCTGGCTGGGAGATGGACGCAAACAGGTCCTGAAACGAGGGGATGCCATCAAGTTTCGAATTTGAGTGTTCAGGATTGCGTTTGACACCAAACTCATAATCACGTTGAAGCCGAAGGAAGTCAAGCCGTTCGAGGATGACAGGGAGAAAGGGATCTTCGAGAGAAGGAAAAGCGGCAGAACTGCTCCATATACTCTGATTTTGTCTAGGATGGCCATCCCTTCTTCGTAAACATCATTTGAGAGAGTTTTCTCGAAGCGGATAATGAGTGACTCGGCAAGCGCGATGGATACTTCATGGCCTAAGTCCGGTAGGCACCTGTTTGCTTTTCTGAGGCATTCAATGACATTCTCGGAAGGTTGTCTCATCTCGCCCGATCTTCGAAACCAGGTGTTTACAGCGACAACCAAGGCTTTTATGCGGATAACGAGCTCGGTTTTGGGGGTATCCGAGTCGAGAAGCTCGTAGCAGAGGACTGCCATCTCATTGATGTCCCGCACCATATCTCCGGACGCCAACTTTATCTGCAATGCCAAGAATCTTTTGGACATATCACTGGGTGGGTATTTGAAGGGTTGGTCGTAGAGATAATGAAGATACCTGATGCAACACTGGACATCTTCGGGCCGCCTGGACTCAAGGGAGCGAATAACAACGGCAAGAGTGAGGTGTAGGAATAAGTCAACAATGTTCATGGGACATCCATCCCAGGGAAGGAATATTGCTTCGGTGCGATAGAGGAAGGACGACAGGGGTAAGGGGTGAGTGTCTAAAAGACAGTGGCTGCGTGGGGCGGAGTGTTAGCGTCAGCGTGCTTGATGTTGTCGTCGGGCGTTGCGGTGTTGCCAGGTGTCCTCGCCGCTGTTGATGTTGCAGCTGCTGTGGTGGTTGTCGTAAAGTCGTCTTCCTTGGGCCGAGAGGTGAGCTTAAAGGGAGGCAGCGAGGCATCGACGAAAGTGGGGGACGTGGTGGGTGGCAAGCCTGACTTGCGTGTTGCTCTTGCTGTCGTTTTTTGGCCGCGGCGTCGTGGTCATCTCCAACTGAGGTGCCGATAACAAGCGTAGGTGCCTGCGCCCAGGTGCACGAGTGGACCGGGAGACGAGGTGAAAGGTGGCATGGGGTGTATTGCATGAAAGGCTGGTGTCGACGGTGTTGCTTCTGGCGTCGGGGAACTCGTGGAGATGGTGGCAACTTCTGCTTCTCCGAGGTGGTGTCGTACTCTTCGATTCTCGAGTCCTCTGCGTGTTCCTCTGGGCGTGGTTCGTAAACATCTTCTTCGGCTGAGTGAGGCGGCGTGACGGCGGGTGGCGAAAGAAAGGGTGCGACAGAATCTGAGATAGAAGGCGGCGGCGGCGGCGGCAGGGAACGAGGCAGAGTTGACATGGTTGGCGAGCGAGAGTTCGTAGATAGAGACGTAGACGGCAAAGAACTGAGAGGCTTAGGGGACGCAGGAGACACTGAGACGGTGGTGACGGATGACAAGGCTGAGAGGGCAGCGGAACGGACTGGGGATTCAAAGACGGTGGAGGCGAGAACGACGGAGGCTGGAGCTGATGAAACTGATTCTTCAGCGGTGGCCAGTGGTGCTGAGAAAGTGGAGATGGGGCGAGACAGACAGACGAAGACGAGATGGTGATGTAAGGAGCGGGATGGTGGGTGAAGCAGCGGTAGGGGAATGGTAGGACAGGGCACCTTTCAGCCTGTTTGATTTTTATAGATCCCAACAGCTGGTCTTGGACCCGTGGCCGTTGGGATACAGCCCCTGATGAATGGAAGGGCTTCGCAGACAAAATCCCAACCCCCAACTGAAACCTTTGATCTGTGCGGCCTTGCATTTCCGGACATCACATGTGCGCTCTCGTTCGCGAGTCCTACCGAGAGGCGGAGAAAGTCATTTGGTTTCAAGCAGTTGAATCCCCCGAAAGAGGGGTAATTTTGACTGGTCAGCCGGGTATGCAGAAGCAGTTATTTATTTCTGCCATTGCTGCCATGCAAAGCAGAAGCAGTTTCCCCAGGGAAATCAATATTTCTCTGGTATCTCCTTATCTGCCTCTTGCAGGATGAACAAAATGTCTTGTTTGCTGTTAATCCACACAATCCAATCCTCTTCTACTTTGATGGTGTCTATTTGCTTGTGGACCCTGTGCATGACAACCTTCCCAGAAATCCCAAGTTTTCCCATCCAGACACCCATCTCCAAACCCTATACATTACTCTGATTGGTTCAAGCATTGAGGTCCAGTTTTCACTAACCTGGTCTATTGGAGAGCTGATGAGGGGGTACAAGATTTGTGGCATCTATTTTTTTCTTGGAAATGTCAAATTTCTTGTTTCAGATTAAAACTACATCCTGGGTTCAAAGGCTTCAAAGGCAATTTGGAGCGATGCTTGAAGTCATGGCATGGAACCTCCTCATCTGTCTGTCCCATTGATGAGACATTTATGGATTCGATTCATTTTCACTTCGCACATACCAGATCACTCCATGGGGAAAACCGGAACTCGAGAAAGCAATTGACGATATCCTGAACAATGCTGTCATGCATTTCGGATACGTCCCCCGGGACATCTTCCGAGCGGTACTCTCGGACTCTCACCACATATATAGGCAGAACATGGCTGCAATCGATCACTCACCTGAAAAACTCGACGCAATGCTGCGTGAGGTCGCGCACGGCTCGGGCCTCTTAAGGAACCATCCTATTCATTGCGCCATTGTCATCAACTCTCGTCATAAGATTGGGGACGAGTTGGAATGGAATGTTGATTTTAGGTCGATCTGGATGGCGAAGGCAGCGGTGCTCAAGTTTCAGGACTATAAGGAAGAGCAGGTGTTCGAGCTCATGTCACGTCTCGGACCTATTCCCCAAGGGGCAACGCTTGCATCGTGGCTATTTGAGGCCTATGTCCACAGGAGGATCGCAGCCGGCATCAATGGTTGTGCACTGAGGAAGATGACCTTTTGTGCCAATCCTCCCAAGTTCGTCTTCCAGTCGCCCGGGTCGTCGGAGTCGTCATCCCGCCCCTTTGGTCGAAGGTCAAACAAGGAGTTCCGTGATTTTCCGAAGACCTTCTCGCCAAACGTTACTACAGACCCTCTGCTTCCAACTTCCCTCTCATCGATGCGTTCATTGTCACGTATGACAATAACCACCCAACCACAATGCATGTTTAGGGTCTTTCAAATGACTACCTCAAGAAGCATGGGGGTTTGCCGAAGGGCTACGGCTACCCCATGGTTCTCAAGATCATCAACGCCCTTCGCTCACAGTCCAAGGACACCAAAACGGTCAAGCATCGCGTCTCACCGACACGCAGCGAAGTTCTCGCTCACCAGACTCATCACCACGGCGGAAGAAGCGAAAATGGAGGGGGCTGTGTCATCATCAACAAAAATTGACAACAAATTCCAACCTGGGATAAAATCGAGGTTCACTACGTCCTTGTCCGTCCTCAAGACCTTCCGGGCTCGGATGAGAAGTACGAATGGGTATTACCAAAGGGTTGGAATAAAGATTATGGCGGAGACGGGTATCTGTTGGAGATTCCCTTCAAAGTTTGTCTCGCGTTCTCCTTGTTTTGCCCTTGCTATGCCTAGTCACACAATGATGGCTTCATTCATGCTCTTGCAGAGCTCTGGATGTGAAAGTTGACCGAACCGGCAGCATGAAGTTCAATATGACTGTTTCACAGGTGTATGACTCGAGATGCGTCTTCGCGAGGTTGGGGAGTCGCTATGTCCGTACATGTAAAGACACTTCACACTATGCTTTGTGTCAGCACGCCTGCAGCGATGAGGCGGGGGCTAGCAGATGTCTAGTGTAGACCGTTTTGAAAATCTGACTTCTATTCCGGCATATGGCTAGGTACAACGGTTATGTGTATCAACAGTGCTGGCTTATTCGCACTCCAGCAGAGCGCCTGAAGTACAACCGTAAGACCTACACTAGATAGCACAAACCAGGCGTCGCACTGTTTCTGATGCCTAGTTCATGGCGATTGCCTGACCAGACTTCTCCTTGAGCTTTGACAGAGTGTCTTCACGTGCAGCTGCTCTAAATTGTTGAGGCCGTGTCATCTGACAACAGTTCTCGCGCCTCTTCACTTGTAAATCGGGTATTCCTCTGTGGGGGATATCGCGACACTAGACGCGCTCTGTCAGTCGGAGGTGTTTTGGGACCAGGGGCGCGTACTAGAAATGGAGCGGAGATTCGGTTGTGGACGGGCAGGATTGTCGGGTGTGTGTGCTATACACGCGAGGAGCTCTCACCTGGTAACGTGCGTGTGGGTGCGGAGGATGTGAGCTGATATTACCTAGGGCTCCGAAGACCCCGAAAGTGGCGTACCCCATACCTGCAGTGTACCTGGGCATGCGCGCAGCACGATCAGCTTGCCGCGTTTCCAGAGTCAGGGTGTGTATTGTTGCTCTGGAGCGGGCGACCGCGAGGTAGATGACAGTCGTCGGGTTTTTTTCAATTTGGGGGAATTTACGTCCAGGTGCTGCACTACTTTATGCTGTATGTGCGTTCGCGGGATGTAAAAGTCGCTGCGCTAAACGTAGAATTCCGTGCGCTTCCGTGGGACATTGTCGTTGTCATTGTCGTTGTTGTCAAGTGGAAGACAACGGCGGCAACCGGCCTGGAGTAGGCACGAAGCTCGGTGGTGGAGGCGGAAGGTGAGGAGCGCGGGAATGGGTGGTAGTTGGGCAGGTGCGTGAAAGGGGAAAAGGCGCATATTGGGAAACCTAGGAAGCCAAGGGTTAGCGATGATATGGATGTCACCCAGATATGAGATCAGGGAATAGATATAAAATGAATAATGCGCTACCCGCCAGTTGTAACAAGGAAGTGTACCCGTGGACAGCTGCGTGTCGGCAAAGCCCGCAGCCACGCTTACGATGTGCTCGTACTCGACTGCGCAACGCAACGCACTGCGGTAACACCGCGCAGACTGCGGAGCTCTGGTAAAACTGGTACTTTAAGCTAACCGAGCCTTTGCAGAATAACTATGGCTCAAACGTCAGACATGAGGCAGGCCATCTTCATTAGCCATCCAAACGTCCTATTTCCCGTCATCGCAACAGTGTTGGCTTTCCCCGCGCTCTCCCCTACTCCTTCCTTCATCCCTTTGACAATTCTTGTCTCGACTTTATTGGTTTACACCCGCATCGTTGTACGTCGCCCTCATGCTCCCAGGACCATTTTTCTAGCCATCTTTGGCGTTTCGCTCGCGTCGACCCTTGCGCATCTCATGCCGTCAATCCATGCGCTTTCATCGGCCATCTCTTCCATTGCCTCCCTTTGGATAATCTCTTCTGCTTCGTCCACCGTGGCACTTATTGTCATCATAGTGTCAGACCGTCTCAGTCTCCGCCTCAATGCACCTTGGCCCAAACTCGCACTTTTCCCAGCCCTCTGGGCCACCACCTGGCAAATCATCTCTCATGCAAGCCCTGTCGGCCACCTTGTCACATGGAGCCCGGTTATCGGTATTGCAAGCTATGAGTGGATGAGGCCAGTATTCGGCACATGGGGAATAAATTGGCTCGTTGGCGCATGGGCAATAGTGATCGCTGAAGTTGTCGGTGTGTGGTTCATCGGGCCCGTGGAAGAGTTCGAACCATATGAACCTCTTATCCCAAGCCTTGCCCGCAACGGGGAGCAGCCTAGTACAATTCCAGGACCCCGTCATACGCTTTGGCTTGGGGCGGCTCTCCTTCTTCTTACTGGTCCATCTTTCTCACCGGTTACCCCTAATTTACCTTGGTCTGCTTCTTCCACTCCTCTCCTTATCGGTTGCGTTCTCCCCCATCCGCCTTCATCGGGCGATACGAGCACTCCCTTGGACAGGTTCATCGAGGAGTCCAAGCAGCACAATGGCGCTCGTCTCCTCCTCTGGCCGGAGGCGGCATTGAGGTTTGAAACCTTTTCTCAACGGGAAGAAGCTATGAACAGAGTACGAAGTGAGATCAAAGGTCCACTTGTCGGCGTCACCTTCATCGAGCCAGTCCCACCCAATGCTGATCAATGGAGCCACTCACGCGAGGGCAAGTGGCGCAACGGTCTAGCATTAGTTGGTCCGGATGGGATTGTTGCGGAGTTCTACAAACGTAATCTCGTCCCAAGTACGTTTTCAAGTATAGAATTTTCGCCATCGCACTCACCCTGCGCTTCGCAGTCGCAGAATCATTCTCCCTCACTGAATCGAAGAAAGACCCAGAGATGTACGAGCTTCAACTTCACGGGACGAAAAAGAATAAGCAGTGGACCCCAGTCCCGCCATACGATCGGACCCTCCCCCTCACCGCCGCTATTTGTCTGGATTTCTCCAGTCCGACGGCTTTTGCTTCGCTGGACTCACGCCCTGCAGTCATCCTTGCACCTGCGCAGACTTGGCACCGCGACGTCAGTATGGCCATGTGGGAGCAAGCCAGGGCGCGTGCTGAGGAAGCGGGAGGTATGGTACTGTTCTGTGACGGTGGTGCCCAAGGCGCAAGTGGCGTAGCCGGTCATGGCATGCGAGAGCCCATCCAATTTGGATCTGGATCTTGGACACGCACCATCGGCGTGGACTGGCCATTTGACCAGCGTCGTAAGTTATACATGTGGGGAGGTGACGCCCTCCAAGTTGGCATCGTGTGGTTGCTGGTGAGTGTTGGGCCAGCCATTAGTGTCCTTGTTCAGTATGCGACTCTTTGTGGCCGTCGAGCTGCGTCCCTTTCACTCTCACCTTTGAGAGTTTTATTTGGTAGAGCGACGGCATTCGTCACACGCCGTGCAGCCCTTGCTCAGGGAGAACGACAACCCTTACTGCTCTAATAAGTTGTTGATATCTTTCCATTGCATCCTTATCTCTGTCGACTGTTCGTTCTTTTTTTGTTACGCTGTTTTTCAATGTTGTAGCCAACAGTATTGTACCAACTCGAGTGTGCGTGGATCTAGCCCTCGACTTCAGCTGAACGTCATCCATTAGTGAAAATGGATAACGAGTAAAAGTACGCAGTGGTCGAGCACGATGAAGGGGAGCGACGCCAGCGGACGGTGTGGGGGACCTTTTTTGAGAACAAGTCGCCTACCAATGGCCTTTGATGAAAAAGAATTTCGAAGGTGCGAATCAACTCTCAGTGGCTAATGAACCCACCCTCAACAGGGATCCCAACTATGTCTTGCGAAGCTGCCTGGAGGAGCCGAACTTGGCACCACAGCCCAGCCAACAGTGTGGCCAAACGCACTTCGTCATCTCTGCATGCATTTCCTCTCATCGTACTCTTTCCCCCATCGTCAATTTCAACCCATCGCCCCTGTCCTCACCCTAGGTCGTGCATGGGCCGTTGTGGCGTTTCTGTCTGCTGTTTTCCGTCCTCATCGCTGTAAGGGATGCATGCCAGTGGCTGAGCACAGAATCACGTGCGCAGCAGTTGCACCACGCGTCGTACCTCGAGCGATTCCCCTACGCCCTCTTTCTTTCACCTCACTTAGTCTAGACTGCCTTTCATCATGCCTCCTGCCTCTCTGTATATAAAATTCTCTCTGGACAAAGAATATCATCCTCCTTCTGCTTCTCACATCTGTCTGCGAAAACCAAGAAGCTAAACGACCGCGCGCTGTCCCCTCTGCCCTCCATCCTAGCCCCACGAACTCAGCCCGCCCTGACCCGGCTCGCTACATCGCCGTCAGTTGCGGGGGCTCGCTGCCCACAGCACCTCCCATCGCACCTCCGCCACGCCGTACGTACTCGATTGATCTTTGTGGGTCAAAGAAGGCAAATTCGGACAGCCAGATGCAGGAAGGGAAGGTCATCAACACAAGGTGATTGGTGATGCCGGTGTATAAGCTTGATATTGTATTGCTCCAGGATGAAGCGACCACGTCCCACTCTGCTCACACGCATACCGCCACCTTCGCTTGCCGGTGACGTGCGCCTCAGTAATCTGCCCACTCAGGCCCAGATGCCAGTGCAGTTGATGAGCACGCTTCTATTCGTGTAACACATCAAGAACATACAGCTGAATGCAAAGAAGGAAGTCGTCAACACCGACATGCTTCCTGAACGGTACTGACAAGAGATCGAAGAGCTCAAGATACGTTTCGCAGGGAAAGTGGAGAAGGCGGACATGCCGGGGATGTCACGTCGCCTAGTTTCATCAGATGGGTCCCTACGTCGCCCACCATCGCCGTCGACTCGTCAGCCCTGCCATTGTCACCTCTACTCCGTCCGCCTCCCTAGGGCCCTGCTCCAGTCTCACCTGCGATCGTCTTAGCCTCTTGCCCCACTGCCGTCACAGGCTCAGCTGCCTCTACCGCCTCACCGTTGTCGCCACCTCAGCGCCGCCAGTCGTCGTCGCACCAGCAGTCCATGTCCCCTTCGTCGTCGCTTAATCCCCATCCATCACCGTCCGGACATCTGCGGCTCCTGGTCCTGTCTCAGCTCTGCCTCTCATCGCCCCAGTCTCAGTGGCGCCTGCTCCGGCCACCTTAGCCTACGCCCGTCGTCTCAGCCCCACATTCCTTAGCAAGAGAGGCCGTACCTGCGTCCTGATCTTGTGATCGGGAGATGGACCCTCCACTGACTGGGATTTCCTTCTACAGAGATTTGTTCCGACAAACCATATCCTATCGATCTCCAAATCTCCGTGACTTGCGTCGATTGTAGCGCTAGTCCTCCCCGTTTAGGATGAAGTCTGAAGTCAAATCGAACCTTGCACCTTTAGTGCGGAGCACGATTCATTATTCATTCCTACAAAGCCATCACGAGCGAAACATAAACATACCAAGACGTACCACGCGAATCCAACCAGGTCAGAGACGTTCAGGGTTCCACGCAGTCTGTGCTTCTCGAACGGACCACGCGCGTCCAAAATTAATGGGTGGTGGAGGTTGCTTGAGTCTGATCGCTCCCCTGACATCCACCATATTCTGCGCCTCGGCGACGACGACGGTACTGTCCCCCCCCACCCCTCCATCCTCGGCGACCTTGACAAGAACAGACTCGTCAGCAGCAGGCTCCAGCACAACAGCAATCAGTGGGCCACCAGGGCCGCTTGTTCCGACGCGTCTCTCAGCCGCGCCGCTGCTGGAGACGTCCACCACCGTTCTCGTCCCGTGTCGGTGGTGGTTGAGTTCGCGCGTCGTGGTATCGATATGCACAATGTCTGCAGCAGAGAACTCCGAGAGGTTGTATTCATCCCAAGAATCGTCCATGCGTGATGATGGCTGAGCATCTAGTCTCAGCAACGAAATGCAAACAAGAGATCATCTGACGCCCGATCCCCGAATTAGACGCGATAGCCGAGGCCGCTGGAATGGGAAACATAGCGAGGCGTCAGCATTGCCAGTAGCCAAGCGTTGACACAGCGTAGCTGTCTTCCACTTTTACGACGACGACAACGACAACGACAACGACAATGTCCCACGGAAGCGCGCGGAATTCTGCGTTTAGCGCAGCGACTTTTTGCATCCCGCGCACGCTCATACAGCATAGAGTTGCGCAGCACCTGGACGTCACTTCCCCCAAAGTGAACAAACCCGACGACTGTCATCTACCTCGCGGTCGCCCGCTCCAGAGCATCAATACACACACCGACTCTGGACACGCGGCAAGCTTATTGTGCTGCGCGTGTGCCCAGGTACACTGCGGCTATGGGGTACGCCACCTTCGGGGTCTTCGGGAGCCCTACCTAATATTAGTTCCGCACCCACACGCACGTTTCCAGTGAGAGCTCCTCGCGTGTGTAGCACACACGCCCGACAATCCTGCCCGACCGCAACCGAATCTCCGCTCCATTTCTAGCGCGCACACCTGGCCCCCAAACACCTCCCACTGACAGAGCGCGTCTGTGAAGAAGCGCGAGAACTGTTGTCAGAAGACATGGCCTCAACAATTTAGAGCAGCTGCACGTGAAGACACTCTGTCAAAGCTCAAGGAGAAGTCCGATCTGGCGATCGCCAACGAACTAGGCATCAGAAGCAGTGCGACGCTGGCTCTTTAGCCGGTCTGCGCTATCTAGTGTAGGTCTTACGGTTGTACTTCAGGGGCTCTGCTGGAGTGCGATAAGCCAGCACTGTTGATACACATAATCGCTGTACCGAGTCATATGCACGCGGAATGGAAGTCAGAATTTCAAAACGGTCTACACTAGACATCTACTAGCCCCCGCCTCATCGCTGCAGGCGTGCTGACACAAAGCATAGTATGAAGTGTCTTTACATGTACGGACATGGCGACTCCCCAACCTCGCGAAGACGCATCTCGAGTTATACACCTGTGAAACAGGGTATATTGAACGTCATGCTGCCGGTTCGGTCAGATTTCACATGCAGAGCTCTGCAAGAGCATGAATGAAGTGCTCATTGTGTGACTAGGCATAGCAAATGTAAGCAAGGTCGAAACCAGAAGAACGAGAGAGACACACATCGAGGGGAATCTCCAACAGATCCCCGTCTCCGCCATAATTTTTATTCCAACCCTTTGGTAACACCCATTCGTACTTCTCGTCCGAGCCCGGGAGGTCTTGAGGACGGACAACGTAGCGAACCTCGATTTTATACCCCAAGTTGGAGTACATCGTCAATTTTGTTGAGGACGACACAGCCCTCCATTTTTCGCTTCTTCCACCGCGGTGATGAGTCTGGTGAGCAAGAACTTGGCTGCATGTCTGTGAGACGCGGTGCTCGACAGTCTGCTTTGGTGTCCTTGAACTGTGAGCGAAGGGCATTGATAATCTTGAGAATGATGGGGTAGCCCTTCGGCGCGAAACCCCATGCTTCTTTGAGGGGGTCGTTTGAAACACCCAAAGGTGCGGTTTGCCGAAGCCCTTCTCGCCATCGACGTGGAATAATATATCACATGACATCATTATCAATCTCAGCGAGCGCATCGCGTCTGTCGGGAGTTATTATTATATTACTCCACCGGCACCTTTGCTCTTCCACATGATAGCGAACGGGCTTTTCCCTGCTTCTCAGCGGCCTATGTGAACTACTTGACCTTCATGAGACAGTTTCGAGTGAGCAAGCTTGTATCAATGTATAAAGTCCCATCACCAATTATCATGATAACGAACTGGTGAATAATATATCACATGACATCATTATGCCCCTTCCCAAATGTCCGACATGCAATGCAAAACAATTTCACTTGAGACCGCTATCATCAACCATGCCTGTTGTTGAGAGTGCATCGCAATGTGAACGTCTAGTCGAAACGGCAAGTCGTGAGCAGTATTATTATATTACTCCACTGGCACCTTTGCTCTTCCACGTGATAGCGAACAGGTTTTCCCTGCTTGCTTCTCAGCGGTCACTGACGCATGAACCTTCATGAGACAGTTTCGATTGGCTTTCATGCGCAAGCCTGGAAATATCAATACATAACGTCCCATCACCAAATCATGATACGACACACATCAGGAAAACCCTCCTTTGCTAGCGAATGATAGCAGGTGCTAGCGAGTGCTAGCGAGAGGTTAGCCGGAGATAATCCCACACTATCACTCGCTAGTACTAGCGAAAGGAGGTTTTTCCTGATGCATGTATAGCCATCCCTATCCTGATCCGAGGTGGTGGGGATACCACAGTATAAAACTAGTCCCTGCAGTTACAATCCTCTCCAGCTGTGCTCCAAAACTCACCATCACTCACGACTAACGGGTACCGGTTACCTGCAGTCTGTCTACCCAGACAACTTTCATTTCAAAAATCTACATTCCTACGCATAAGTACAGATGCGCACCTCTTTTATTTCTGCCATGTTTTGCCTCGCTGGTGGCATCGTTCCATCGCTCGCACGTCCCGCAACGTATGCCGACCTCTTCGAGTTCAGTTTCTCCCCTGAAGTTAACATTACGTCGCAGAAAAGAGCAAGACATGTCCTCTAAACAACGGGAAGAAGAGTTCATAAAGCAGTTGCATTCCGTAGCTGAAACGATCCGAACCCCTCCTAAGTGGGATCCTTCCAAATTTGCTCTTATCCCCGACCTTCGTATAATTAGTCCGCTCCCGCATCGGGCAGGTAAAACCGGCGGCCCAGTGACCAACGAACATGCAGCCACAACGCGAGGGGCTGGCCCCCATGGTTGAGCAAGCCAGAGATTGAGAGGTTTTATACACACAAGGAGATGAGACATGAAAAGAATCGAGAACAAAGGAATGTTTTGTTCTTATACTTATATGTATATACTCAGGCTGTGCTATGCTGTTGATATATAAACGCGGCGTGTAACACGTCCACACGTGATCATAGTCGCCTACATATGGGGCCAAGTGACAATTCGGGCGTTCTGCTACCACCACCACCACCAGGTGCAGTTTTCCCACGACATGAGTCGGGGCAAGTATGGTTTTATAACCTTGAACATCCTCAGCCCACCCATCCTGCGTGACCTTGTTGTAAAATTCCTGAGCGTGAGTGAACTCGATCGCGAGCGCACGAGAACGAGTGAGTTGTCCCCTCAGTCGATACATATACCCGTGCCATTAGGCCACCCTAAGTGGATC
This sequence comes from Russula earlei, assembly GCA_025769875.1. Taxonomy (NCBI): domain Eukaryota; kingdom Fungi; phylum Basidiomycota; class Agaricomycetes; order Russulales; family Russulaceae; genus Russula; species Russula earlei. The sequence goes on along the minus strand of JAGFNK010000062.1, from coordinate 3,930 downwards.
TAGCTATTTACAACAATTAGTACCTAGACTAATTAACTAGTCTGGATGTCTATTGGCTCGATCATTGTCCCGTTTCTTGCATACCCTTCGTCCGCGGACTTACAGAATCCGCACCTGTTTCCTACTTATATGAGTAGACAAAATACTTACCTTCCCTCAGTGATCGCTTACGCGCGCGAGTCACTGAGGTACGTTCCTTTAGCTACCCTTTTCTTACGTTCCATAAGAGCTCATACCTGGATAGCACAGTCATTGCTTATTCAGGTAATATATCTTCAGTGATCGCTTACACGCGCGAGTCACTGAGCACAGTCATTGCTTATTCAGCGACCCTCGTGAGTGCGAACGTGTAGGCCTCCCTTCGGATGCAGCACTCACTCACAAAAACTGTCGTTTCTCCCACTCTCGTTGAACCCCATAGTTTCTACAGGTTATGGGCCCTGGCCCTCAGATGGCTTCCACATCCTCAGCTGTACCCACAACTCCATCGCCCGTGCCTGCACCTGGGACTTTTGATCAACTCCCAGCCATTATCCCTCATCTTGAACTGAATGGCTCCAACTGGGCTGTGTTCACCATGCGCTTCACACAAGCTATGGAGGCAACCGACAGAATGGGGTATTTTGACGGAACCGCCACGTGCCCTGCCCCAGCAAACCCGCAGAGTCCAACCGCCGATGAAGACCTGGCTGTGAAGGCCTGGGACCGCAATGACTGCATCGCACGGTTCCTGCTCTGCCAATGTCTCCCTGATGCTGTCGCAGTACGCGTGGGACGTCTCAACACCGCGGAGGCATGCTGGAACTTAGTCTCGCAGGAGTACAAGCTAAAAAGTGAATACGCGCAGAGCGACCGGCTCCAAGCCTTCTTGGAGAGCCGTTGCGCTAAGGGCGTGGACGTTCGTATCTTCCTACAAGATCTCCGCTTCAAGCGTGAGGAGCTCCATGCGTCTGGAGTCAGTGTTTCCGACGCAGAATACCAGCGCACCGTCCTTCGCAGCATCCCTGAGGAGCTAGCGCGATTTGCGTCCGGACTTATGACAGTGGCGCGACTTACCAACACTACTAGCCAAGTCTCCATGGACTCCCTCATCACCTCTATATGCGAAGAAGCGGATCAAATTAAGACCCGCCGTGGGCGCGGCCAACATAGCCAAAGCTCAGGCAGAAGGGACCAGCAGCCAGACGAGGCCTTAGCTGCTCATGGGTCCGACGACGCTAGGAAGAAGGTTGCCGAGGCAAGTGCCACAATTGCGGGAAACCAGGACACTGGGTGCGCGAGTGCCGCTCCCCGAAGAAGGAGGGGAATGCAGGAGCGCAGCCCGCACCCAAGTCTGGCAGCACCCCAGCACCCACCAAAGCAGAAACCCGACCAGTCGGGTCAGCAAACGCCATTGCCGATGATGCGGTCGAAGCAGACGGGTTTTGGCTGGCCGAGGAGGCAGACAGCACTGCTCACATTTCACCCAGTGACTTGACTTGCTCCTTACAGGGAGACGCATGTGTTGAAAGTACAACTGCGGGGGAGCTTTCAAACTCACCTGAAAGGATGCAGCAGACGGCCACGTCCATTGTTGTCAACAGCAGCGAGACCCGCATCGAGCTCTACGATTCCGGAGCCACAAAGCATATTAGCCCCTATAGAGGGGACTTCATTGGCTATCACCCCCTTTCGCCACCCGTAACTCTCATCACCGCAAATCAGCAGCAGTTTCAAGCGATCGGTGTTGGATCGCTAACCGTGCAGGTACCAGATGTGGGTGGCTGGCGCACATTAACACTTCGAGGAGTTCTCCACGCACTGAAAGTTGCCTACACGCTTGTTTCGCTCGGAGCCCTAGATCAGGAGGGCTATTGCATGGAGCTGCATAATGGATTTTTGGACATTGTCGCTCCGACAGGTGGGCGAGTAGCTCACATACCCCGCAGCGCACGCGGACTATATCGTGTAGAGCGCAGCACTGAATACGTTCACTCTGTTGAACTTTCAGTCATGGAGCTACATAGACGCCTTGGTCACATCGCAATCGGAAGTGCCCTCAAACTAGTTCAAACAGGAGCAGTTCGAGGCATTACCATCGACACTACATCCAAGCTGAGCGACTGCGAAGCATGTATATTCGCCCCGCGCTACCCGCCTCCCCATACTGAAAGTGCGTCGCAGCACTCCCGCTCAGCATTTTGGGGAAGAGATCAACAGCGATCTCTGGGGGCCTGCATCCATTGCAACACGCCAGGGTCAAAAACACTTCATTACATTCACTGACTCCGCAACTCGCTACACAGTCGCCTTCCTGTTAACCAAGAAATCTGAAGCCTTCGAAATGTATAGAGCCTTTGAGGCATGGGCAAAGTCACAAGGTCATTGCAGTGTGATCAAAGTGCTCCGCTCCGACCGCGGAGGCGAGTACTTAAGTGGCGCCTTCAACAAGCACCTGGCCACGGCTGGCACCGCGCGGCGGCTCACCACCCACGACACGCCACAGCACAACGGGATCACAGAGCGCCTTAACAGGACTCTGCTAGAACGCATGCGTGCCCTCTCTCACGAAAGTGGGCTCCCAAAATCTCTATGGGGAGAAGCGCTGCGGCATGCTGTCTGGCTCAAGAATCGCACCGCCACCCACGCACTAGACGGCAAAACACCATATGAAGCGCTGCATAAGGAACCGCCGGATTTGTCCGGCCTTCACTGGTGGGGCTGCAGTGTATGGGTACACACAAACAACAAGGGTTCTAAGTTGAACCCTAGAGCACGCAAAGGCAAATGGCTCGGGGTAGACACTGATTCACATGCCCACAGAATCTATTGGCCCACCACTCGAACTGTAAGCGTCGAGTGCGACGTCTATTTCTCGTCCTGTGCACCGCTCGAGGGGGAGCAGCGCATCGTGGTCCCAACTGCTGGAAGCGAGCGGCACGCTGAGGACCCCGGCCTGCATGAAGTCCCCAAAACACCTACCCATTCCGAACATCCTGAAGAGGAACCTGACCCCAACCCTGACCTCACACCAGAGTCACCCATTCCGCCTCAATCGCCTGAACCCCTGCCTGCACCAATTCAATATCCAGCATCAGAAGAAGAAGTTGAAACCAGCCTTACAGATGGCCCTCGACGCTCCACCTGCCTTCGCAAACCCTCACGCGCCATCCGTGACCTCCAGGCAGGCGAAGGCGTTACTTCCGCACGCCGCGAGGCTCCCCGCATACCGCGCGGCATCCGCCTGCCAGGCTCTCTCAACACTGAGGAAGCAGGGGGAGCATGGTCGGTTGCTGATGGCCTGCCCATGCTCCTTGAAGACTTCGCTGGCCTCGAACATGCCTTCGCCACTGCAACTTCCGATGCAGAAGCGTTGGAGCCTCACTCGCTCACCGAAGCGAAGCGGAGGCCTGATTGGCCCCTCTGGGAGCAGGCCATCAAAGAGGAACTCGCCACACTAAAGACTGCAGGCACTTGGCGACTCGAAGAAACCACCCCCAGGAGCCAACATCATTGGTTCCAAATGGGTCTTCAAGGCCAAAAAAGGACGCAGCCGGCAACATCGCGTGCTACAAGGCGCGGCTTGTCGCCCAAGGATTCAGCCAAATCGGAGGTATTGACTACGATGATACTTATGCACCAGTAGCCCGTCTTGCGTCATCGCGCGCCATCATAGCCATGGCAAATCGCCTCCGTCTTGAACTCCACCAGGTTGATATCAAAGGGGCCTACCTTAACGGTGTGCTCAACAACCAAGAAATTCTATACATGCAACACCCCCCGGGCTACCGAGACCCGGGGGCAGGCACGCGTGTCCTACGTCTCGTGAAGACACTTTATGGGCTCAAACAATCTGGGAGGCGTTGGTACCAGAAACTCTCCTCCATTTTTGCCTCACTCGGTTTCAAACAGTGCTCTGTTGATCAAGCCGTGTTTTACAAGTCCAGACAA